>JAZHYW010036656.1:0-44336 GCA_037355805.1 Ixodes ricinus
TTCACAGACAGGCGTGACAATAACGTGGACGAGGAAACCTAGTTTCCTATGTCACAAGATTCTGCAGATACTGCTGCTGCATGCCCGTCTACACAAATGCGTTTCGTTCTGCGAAGAGTGCGACGCAGTTATGAGAAACAAGCGATCGATCACCGTTTGTTCTGAATTTCATTTGTTTACCTCTGGAAGGTCGTGACATAAAATTGCTCTAAACACTGACAGCTTCTGAAAGGCATGATGTGACTTTTTTGCGGAGAGCAAGTCGTCTGCTTCATGCGCAGGAGTTGCGGTGACGTCAGAGCGACGCCGAGCTCTGATTGGCTCTGATTGAAGGATAGTGGGTAGACCTCAATGCTAGCTGCCTTGAGGTTTATTCACTATCCTTCAATCATTCAATCAGAGCCAATTAGAGAGCTCGGCGTTTTGACGTCACCACAACCCCTGCAAAGGAAGCAGACGAACTTGCGCTCCGCATACGTTCACCTTAAAGGAACACTGCAATGAAAAAAAGAAAGTTTTTTTTTTGAACTTAGATGGGACACGTATTTTTATGTAATTTTTCCACGAGAAGAAAAAACAATTTCGCGCAATATTTACTCCGTTAGACGCAATTTATGTGGAGGTCACGGCCCGCTCTAAGCCCCGTCCACAAATCAGTTGCCCCGCTCATTACTACTGGATTGGCTTGGATCCTCGACCGAACACTCTAAGAAGCCTAATGCCTCCCTTTCGCGACATCTCGGCATTTTGTATGTCGTCTGAACAACGGCTGCTAGTTGTGCGAGCTTACGCGCGTGATCCTCCGGCATCGTCTGTTATTTCACCGTAATCTATCGCCGTATGCCATGCCCGAAGGACGCGGACATGTACGCTGCCCGTCCGCGTCCGTTTTCGCCTTCGTCTGTCTGCTATTCTGTTTCCGTCTAAAAGCGTTTACAACGCTCGCAAGACTCGACCATAAAAGCGGCGTTCTAGCGTTCCATCATGCGCGAGCGATGGTCATAGAACGATGTGGCCAACTAGGCGGCGCTCCGAACGTGCGACGGCTGCGCTGCCAATGGGACAAAAAATGGTTCGCGTGTGTGGCGTTTCGGCGCCATTAGCCTATGCGAAGCGCAAGTTTGTCTGCTTCTTTTGCAGGGGTTGTGGTGACGTCAGAACTCCGAGCTATGATTGGCTCTGATTGAAGGATAGTGGGTGGACCTCAAAGCAACTTGCGCTCCGCGTTGGTAAACAAAGGAGTACGACATGTATCGGCTGCGGTGCGGTTTTGAAGAAAAAAAAGCTTGGTTGATTTCTTTCATGGGGCAAATAAGAAAAAGGGCGAAAAGCTGCGGCAGAACGTTTTTACCATTGAAGAAGTATTTGACGGCCCCAGCAACGAAGTTAGAGCGAAATGGATATCGCAAGTTCGGCCGAATGTCGTCTACGACATCTGTTTACAGGTGAGTATTCGTTCACATTTGGCGTTAGGGTGATATTTACAATCATAATAGACGATTGTTGGCTACCTTCTTTTCGATACGGTGAGCATTAGGTCGGTCATCCTACGGAGCGGAATTATGCTTGTGCAGAGTGTACGGCTCTCACTTGCGTTGGTTCGGTAATGCCAGAGAAATGTCGTGCTATGGGGAGATAATTTTTTGTGGCTCGTAATAATTATTGTGGGGAAAAGCTTGGCCATATAAAGCCAAAGGAGTGTTTGATATTTTTAACTTTCAAAGTCTCCGCGAAATATTCTGAGCGCAACCTGCACCTGCCGGGCTGGTGTCGCGGGCCGGCACAAGCACGCTGCCGCAGTTTTTTGTTTTTATTATTAATACTGCCGAAGACATTTATTCCACCAGCCAGCCTCAGCAATGAAAAAAACAAGCAAGAAGCTCGTGCACGACCCGAACAAGGCCATCGAGGATTTATTTCCAAGTTATTTTTGTCGCACTTCACACACGCAGTAATTGCCCCTGTAGTCTATTGAATGAGTATCTGCTCTTGCAGATACTCATTTTTACGTGAGACTTAGGAAGTGTGTCTAATAAGGTAGCCCCACAATTGATTGAGAGTTCAAAGAAGAGGGTCATTTCTTTACAATTTTCTCAATTACCTAGTGTGTATTAGTCGAGTAGAATTCGATTTAATTATGCAATTACGTGCAACACCTTTTTTGAGCCACAATATTGTTCCAGGTGGTGCAAGCACATGCCCGGATGCTCGGCCTGCTCCTCCATCTGTCATCCTCGAAAGCTATCCCGACATCAAAGGCCCCTGATGAAAGTTCTAAAACTCTCTAGCAGGGGTGCCAGCGACAGCAGCTGCAGGGATGTGCTGGACCGCATGATTGACGAGGTGTCCCGGGCCGTGGAGAAGGAGAGGCTCGTGGGGCTCCTTGTAGCCATGAAGGAGCCTCGACAGGTGTACCACTACATTGAAGCTTCCTCCGTCGGCCTGAGGACATGCCTCAAAGCGGTCGACTCTTCCTTCGATTGTACTTTTTATTGCCCTTTCATCCTTATGCTTCCCACCACATGTCAAGTTTTTGTGGGGCATGAATCTGTTTAAAGCATTATGCCTCCCGCCTTGCCAGTTGCATGCCTGTGAACGGGGCCCTATCAGTTTCCACTATGGTGCATGCTATACTCTGCACAGTGTTGCATGGTAACTCAAGTTTCATGAGTTGTGCTAACAGACACGAACAATGATATCTTAATTTTTCAAATATATTGGAGGCATTGGCTCACGGACCGGTTTGCCATCGTGGTATATTGGCGAATTCAGAAAGCTTTATTCTTAAGAACATGCCATTATTCACGAGACATGCAAACACTATAGCATTTTCTCTGCTTGGGTGTCAATAGCTTTTGTCTGGCTCCCTAGCAGCCCACTTCCCCGGCTCACACTTGGCCCAGTTTGGCGCAAGCTTAAGACAGGATTGAGCCAAGTTGGCTCTAGCTCGCGCCAGTCTGGCCCCAGCCTGGGCCGAGCAAGTGTGCTACTTGGGCTGGATCACTGCGTCCCTGTTTCATGAAGAGCGCCGCATGCTTTATTAACGCTAGATGCCGTAGCGTGTTTTTTTTTCTGCTTCGGTGTTGGTGGGAGCTCTTGTCTGCTTTGTCTGAACAATGCCTCCAGGTCGGCATAAAGAGCAGCGCTTGTTCATCTTGAGCATAAAGGCAGAGCGCATCCGCACAAGGGAGGGAATCATGATGCTTTAGAATTGAGCATGTGCACACCAAAGCACCAACCAAACAAAGCTGTACAGTACGGTAATTCGCATATTCCCATGTTGACCACAGCTATGTATGATATGACAAAGTCACATCAAATGTATGGGAGAAAAGTGTTATGCAAATTTTCACAGTCTTCAATAATGACCTCAATAAGCATAGACTACACATGGTGTCTACCAACCTGGAAAACCTGGATTTGTCAGAGAGGTACCTTGTGGAATTTGTATCAAGATGAATATTTTTACCTCACCTACTTTTGCCCTATGCTTTGCAAATAGCCCTTTTCTTTATTTATCTTTCACAGCAAATTATATCTATTTCACTAACAAAAACATAAAACATAAAAAAACATGTAGGAACGGAACCTGTAATGATGATGAATGCTAGCACTGGCGGAGACATTTTATGTTCTGGAAAAAATATTCCACAGTTTGTGCTGTTTTACTGAATAAAGTTCTTGTTATGCAAATCTCCTGTCAACTGTCACATGCATACAAATATCCTTGAGCTGCTTGCAGTACCCGACAAACCTGCCACACTAAAGAGCACAGCAACAGCAGCGTGAATGTGCTTAACTTGCAGTTCATTTATTAGGACAACCATGAAAACTTAGTATTCACAAATGTTACGATGGCGTGACCATAAATTCAGTATGAATAGCAAAGCCACTGGACTCAGCATGGTAGTGTTATTTTCTTTCTACTCTATGCATATACACTTGTAGGAGTCGTAACGTTCAGCAAGAAAAAAGCAACACAGGCGCAAGTCGTAAAAGAGCTCATCAGTCCCCCAGCAGCACACAACTTCCCATGCATCTAACACAGTGACATTCATTCACACCTTGAAGAGGTCTGTCCGGTGTCTTTTGCAGCGTTCGTGCAGAATGGAACATGCTTTGCTCGCTTTCCAGAGCAACAAACATGCGCCTGGAGATCTAGAGATTGCACGCTAGGCTGTGGATTTGTAAACACTGGAAAAGTGTATACATCGTCAGCAGTGGCGTCACTAAGGTCAGCGGCACCTGAAGCAGTATCCCGCCGCGACCCCCCCCCCTCCCCCTCCCCTTTTTTGCTCCCCGGCCTACATTTAGAAAGCGGCGACGCTGGCTTACTGCAAGCATCGTAAATTATGCACAAAAAAATTTCAACTAGTAAGTGCAGATAAGTGATTACGGCACGAAGTTACAGAACTACTTCAGTATTAGTCATAGCCTCGGCTGCCACGTCGGCGAGAGTTTGGAATGGGTCCCAGATGGGAGGCGACCCATCTTCGTCACTTTCGTCGTCTGCGCTTGACCCAGCCTCACAGGTCATGGGAGGAGCAGGAGCCCCCACTGGTGGTGGCTGTGGTGGTTGGCATCGTCCAACCACTTAAGTATCCTAAAATTGATCCAATTAGAGTTTGCACAATGTGTCACAGATCAGGTCACTATTACCTCTTTGCCCTCTCCGCATTCGGTGCCTTCTTCTTGTAGATGGCAGGAAAGATAGAAGGCACATACGAGGGATGTGCCTCGGCATCGTTCCTACAGTCGTCCACAAAGTGGGCGCTGCAGATCCCCGTCGACGGAGACGGTCACCGCTTAGAACCGCCCTCTCTAAAAAAAATAAACAAGATACCTTTCGCCTGATTAGCAGAAAGAAACTAGACGAACTTTTTTAAAGCTTGAAAGCAAACAACATATCATGAAAGAACTAACTGCCGGCGTTCGGTGAAAAGGCGCGAAAGGGACGATACGATCGCGTAAAACGCAAACGTGTCGCGGTGGCAGGAGCCACAATTTCTCTATCACGTTTGGTATATTCACAATTTTGTTCTAAGTCCGATCTCGCCCCATTTCTTTGCGAGTATACTAATAAAAATAAATGCGTCAACACGTACAACACTTCCTTTTGTCGGCGCACTGCCGTGATCTAAGCTTGCCGTCGTTGCGTCTCGTATGGCTTTCCAGAGAAGCGGTAAAACTTCAGGGACTCGCTACGGTCGTTGAGGTTGTTGCTACACCCATCCACACAACAGCACAGCGTTCCGGGTTTGCGTTTCTTTTTCTAAATCGCAAGTGCGTAGCAATCAGTGGTGAAGTGACCAGCGATGGGCAGCAAACGGGGAGAAAAGACCGCGAAGTACGCGAGCCGCTGTTTTCAGAGTCCCACTCGGGGCTGGGATCGCGCTGCAGTCGTCGGCGAAACTTGAGCGAGTCGGTCCTATAGGGTGTATTCACTGGACGCTATATCTGAGGGCGCTCTTTAAAGCGCATGCTCAGAACGCGCTCACAGTAATAGGACTGCTAAGACGGGCACTCTTGATGGTGTGGAATGCACGTTGCAAAATAACTGTGGAAGCTCGCCGTCAGCACGCGCTCAGCAGTCGCGCACACAGCTATAGCCGCCAGTGAATACTCCGTCTACAAGTGTCTAAAAGCGTCTGTCGATGTGCGGTAAAAAGCGACCGAGAGGGCTATAAAAGGTACCACAATAAATATGCTGTCATTTCAGCTTTTATGTTCTTGTTATTTTGTCCGCATATCATCCGCGAGCAAGGTGAGAGAGCGTCATGACGCACAATTAAAACGTGACCTAAAGTTAATTCCTTTGGCAGGCCAGGTACGCTGGAAAAACTTGAGAGCTACTTGCCTTTCGAAGAGAAATGACTGGAACATACCTGGACTAACTTGATGGGAGCCGAATGCCCGATTGCCTCTAGCCAATTGTCTCGCAAATTCTTACCCGTGTAGGTATCGTCTCGGTATTGAAACCATGGTCGCAGTCTCGACGATTGCACAATCCGCAGAGCAGTGGGGCCGTTTTTACGGCAGCCAACATCTTTATTCAGCATCAACACGCGCAAAGAAAGAAATCAAGCCAGATCGATCGAACAGTGAATGTGGGACGAAGCTTAGGCCAGTCCCACATTCACTATTTAACCGATCTGGCTTGATTTCTTTCTTTGAGCGTGTTGATGCTGAATAAAGATGTTGGCTCCCGTAAAAGCGGCCCCGCCGCTCTGCGAATTGTGCAACCGTCGTCCCACTACGTCCCACTACGTAAACAAGCATCCGCACAGCGCTTGCGAAGGCGCGTACTTGGGACAGTTGTTTCCTGCAAACTATGTCGGTTGCAGAGTGCTGAACGAGCTAAGCTCATTCAGCACTCTGCAGACATCGGCAGCCATGTTTGTTTTCGTTTGAAACCGAAGCGGAAAGGCAATCTCGGGATATTTCTTAAAACAATAATGACTCTATCTAGATTATTTGTTTCTCAAACATAAAAATGTCGATTGAAATACTATTACTGCACGGAGATACAAATCTATAACCAACCTTTCAGTCGTCAATCTTCTCCCCAGCCGATAAGATATGTAAGCACCTTGTAAACACGGGGCGAGGCTCAGCTGGCTGCGACCTCCACATTCTACGATACGATACAAAGCACCGTAAAATGCGGCTAGCAGAGTAAATATTTCTCGGAATAAAATTATTTTCTTATGGTAAAACTTTTTTTTCATACGTGTTCCTTTATAAATCAATTTTGTTTATTGCAGTGTCTCTCTAAGTCAAAGCGCAGCCGACGTATCGAGCCGATGGTTCAATCAAGCAGCATCAGAAACCCAACGTCACGGCGTTCCTAGTCTTTCTGTTTATGTGCTTTCAGCGGCCGATCCCATCAAGCAGCACAAAGTTCACAGTGACTACGCTTTCAGTTTGTGTGTCTGCTGGCCTCGACTGCATTCTGACTTAAGGTATAGAAGTTTATCTTATATGGGAATTCAAACGAGGCGGTATAATTAGGTCTGTGTTATGAAAACAGAAATACTTCGCTAATCTTAATTTACACTTTTGCAGTGACACGAACCAAGTCCAAGGAACAATAAAAACTCATATTTTGCGAGGACAGACGTATGATACGTAAAATAAATCTGTCCAGGGTAAAGCAGCAAAACGACTATTAATTCAGTTAAAATGTCTTTAACAATGCATAGATCACTGCACGTGCATGCATAAAATACAAGGTAGTTAAAAATAAAACACAGTTTTGTATTTCATATTTTGGTCTATTAATAAGCTAGACAAACGTTTTCAACTTCCGGACAGTGAGCTGAGCTGAAATATTACACTTACAGCTCCTCAGCGTTTTGGAGGCAATAATTTTATTAGACGACAAAAGTTTTAATTTATTGTAGCCTCTATTTGAATGGTGCCTTCTAGATTATTAGGTTATTAAAGAGACATTGCTCCCATGCGCTCGTGCAGGCGTCAGTGTCCTTCGCAGATATCCGAACTCAACAGCACTTCATGCTAAACAAATTGCAAAACGCACTGAGTGAAAAATTATTGAACGACCGGTTTTGTGTGCTAAACCCTCTTTGGTATGTAGCTGGTGTCATGTTCAACTCATTGTGCGCTACTTGTAAGACTGTAAGTGTTGTAGTGATGTTGTCTCAAGTCAAGCTTGGTTAGAAACATATCTTGATATTTCACAGTATTTTATGAGAACTTATGAATCCTTACGTGAAAAAAACTAAATTGTTAAGATCATCTTAATACCTTGTCCCCACGCATCCAAAGAAATGCACTGGCGCAATTATCTGCGATAAAAGCATTCCGTTAAAACTTGAGCTGTTTTATTTTTATTTTAAAATATTGACTCGGAGAATTCAAGTCGTCCTCAAAATGGTAAGGATTAAAGATAGTTTACTTGGACAATAATATTCCGAAACGTTCCTGGGGTTGCCAATGGAATGAATTAAAGTCAACCTATTATTTATTAAAGAACACTGTGCTTTTGGTAGAACGTTCATGAACGCCCTAAAAAAGAAGGCTAACATACTAGAGTAAGAGTTTTACGTTCCCAACACAATTTTGAAAAATATATATGGCGAACGGCATGAAGTAAATAAATTCAATGACGTTCTTTTTTCTTACGAAGGTACCAAGGGAATATATGTTTCATTGACAGTTCATGCAGTTGCTCTAAAGACGGTGCATATCACTGAGCAGTCTTTGTTGGGTGCGTTTAAAGAGCGGATAAAACCAGCTCCGTATCACATTTATAACCTTACATGTGCTCTGGAAAATTGTTTTCAAACAAGATAGGAAAACGTCTATTTACTTTTTTATTTGTTTTATGAGTACTCTGTTTGATATGACAACATTCCGTTTTCGAATTCTGCCTCTTTCTGACCTATAAAAATTCAAATAATTTTTCTTTGCAGGAACGCCCTGCCGGAAGTTTATTACCGCCATTACACGCTTTTTACTACATTTTGCTTTAGTTTTAAAAGCACCCAGGCGTTTTAAGGAAATTGAACTTTGAGTGCGTTTGGAGAAGGTATAAATACTCAAATCTTATGTCGTGTCTTTGATGGGGAACAAAAATCCACACTGATCTTATAATTTTATCTGTTTCTTTTTTATTACGAACAACAATCGATTATTTTAGCTGAAAACATTGTGTCTGAAGAGAGATCATATTTTAGGCCTCACTAATGAACGAATGACTCACCTAACCTAAAAAGTAGATAACCTAAGTAATGCCTACTGTAAAACGTTAATGTTCGAGCACTTCATTTCGCGATTCGCGTGAAAATTCGGTAAGAAAATTTCAATTTTAAATTTCATGCAGCACTGAATTCGAATGTGCGATTCTGCTCGTCTGATAGGCGAAATAAGGTTTGACTTAGTCAGAATAGGCGATCGTATGTTTCATTTTCTGTCATGACTGTATCAATTCTTTTAGACAAGACTAGTGTTGTGGAATCTGCTGACGTGAGGCGCCAACCTAAACGCGGTGAAATTTCGTATTTGACACCAACATGCACAAATGTTTAGCGTAGTGCGTCGTACGCATTGATGTTGCACGCTTAGACCCCATTCCTCAATTTCAGCTCGTTATCTATAAGTGAAACCAGTTTGTAACGAACTGTATAAAACACCCGGGTTCGTTCGGTATATCCAATATTTTGTTATAGCAAAATCCGCTAATAACAATGTTTTACAATTTGTTCGTTATACGCAGAGGACGCTTAACGTACTCCTAGATATGTTGAAGGTGGCGGCAACGTCCGATTTCGTTCACCCCGTTCGAAACTACGAATATTAACGTCCGACAAATAATTTCACTATTGGCGGAACCAGTGACGCTCGTTTCCTAGGGAGTGTTTTTAGACCTTACTTTAGAGTGTTCCGCAAGCACGTGTTAGTTTTTATTTTTATTTGTACATTCCCCTTAATAAACCATTCAGTTGAATGTTACGCCTCGTCCTGTCTAGATTTTTCTTCACTTTTTCAGTGTTGTTTCAACGTGGTACCATTGAAGATGTCCACTCTGTCCGAGAGCTGAATAGCGTGCTGCTGCTTCGTCGTCACTTTGAACCGTGAGCCGCACCAGATTGCAGAACAAAATGTTAAAGTGCACGAGGCTTATGGAACGAAGTTTACGATTCCGAGACTCGGTCTGCAATCCGTTCACTGCGTGCGCGCCCAAGTCCTGTCTGTCCCAAAACCACCGGTAACAACGGAGTTGATTGGCTGAAACCTGGAAAATCCTGAAATATGTAACCTGATAGGGCGCTGGAGCGCTAGGATGTGAAAAAGCGTAAGCAAGTGGAGGCTTCGTGCCGGGCGAGGAGGAATCTCCGTCTGCATTGCAAGAAAGCCGAACAACGGAAGTGCCGGAGCTCCCGTGTCTGCTGGTCGTCGTAGGCGCTGGGGATTCGACATATCCATTGTGTAGTTCGTTATGCGAGATATATTTTTGCATGTGTACTAATAAAATAGTTTCGCATTTTCGATATAAGGGTTAATTCGCTGTAGCCGAGTTCATTGTTATCGGGATTGACTACTTGAAAAAGTCGTTAATATTTTTGTTAGCAGTCAAAGCTCATATCTTAATAAATCTCTGTACAGGGCTGGATGTCGATTAAAATTTTTAACCGGATTAACCGCTAGCCCTCAATCGATGAATTAATTGAGTAATCCATTTTATTCACCTCGAACTACGTACAATAAAGAAAGTGCCAAATGACACATTCTTATAACCACATGTCATCAACAGAAAAATGTCAAACCTAATTTAAGACATGACGATGCAGCTACAAAAAAGAAGAGTAAAACAAAACATGAGCACAGTATGAAAAATTAATTATTGAAGATGATAATTTTATCCTTATGATCTTCCTGGACGTCAGTTCTATGGAATGCCGAAGCGCTTTACAGAGGAGAGTATTGGGAAAACAAAAGTGGTGTTGTTTTTTTTTAAAGGAAATATGAGCACCCACTTAAAAAGCCGGCATTTTCTTTTTCATATGTTTTACTTATTTGAGTCAGCTGATTAACTGGATAAAAGGCTGATCGCGATCGAAGCGTTAAATAATGAATCGGAAGTTCAATTGATAAATTGCCCAGCCCTAGTAAAAGTACTTCAATCACGTACTTTTCATTTGTCCTTTCTATTATACTACTCGCACAAGCACCCGTTGCATGTACTAGTACTTTATTTAACACTCTAATAAGTACAGTCGGCCGTAAAAAAGATTGACACAAGGGAGCGATGGCCTGGCCGGCGATAAGGCGACACGGGGCGCTTGGATAGCGTAAGCAGGCTGGGGTCGCGATTGCCGGATTCGTCCACTCTTGGATGCACGGGGGACGTCGACACACCGGAGCCGTTCCCAAAGCGCGCTTTCGAAACAACACAGCCTGACTGCGCACATGTGTTCTGTTTTTGCTCGCTCGGTGATAACAGCGCTATCCTTTTTTTATCAGTGCCTACCGTCATAAACGACGCCGTAATAAACAGGCCGCACGTAAAAAAAAAAAAAAGAAATTGCTACAAACGATAATTATATTTCTCTCGAAGCACCCCTGCGATTCAAAAGTGGGAACGTTCCGGCCACTCTCGCTCCCCGTGTTATGGCGAAATATAGCGCCGTGTGTGGCGGTTTCACCGCGCCGGCCACAAGTCACTTGTGTCAATCTTTTTTACGGCCGACTGTACGTATATTCTGCGTCATAAAAGCTCGTATAGCCCTCACATGTCCGTTATGAGTACTGCTTCTGTCTGTCCAACTTTATTTCTATTTTTTTTTTCGCTCACTATATTTTACCGCCTTCATCCCCATTTGCTCTTCTCCATAAGAAAAAAAAAAAAAACACCACTGAGGGATTTTTTTTTCTGCCATCAGTCAAACAACACATCGAACGTCAAATCGCCAATGATAATTAATAGTACTCAGGGCTATCATTCTAAACCATACTGAAACTAGATAAACCAGGCGTCAAACCAGGTTAGTCCCTAATCCTGAAGAGTGTGTTAAGCCAGTTTTTCCCATGGAGTTTCATGAAAACGTGGGGATTATGATGATACCTCGGTTTTTTTCTCTCCACTATATTTTATACAGATTATTGGATATCGTTTGTCTCATTGGACAGTACGCTGCCTCTGCTGCTTCTGAAAGCTAATAGGTCGACAAGGCATGACAAGTTTGTAAGGTACCATTTTTGGGGGGAGGGAAGATAATGGCATTTGATACTGGTCTTAGTCCTGGAGCCGATACAGTTCTTTTTATTGTTTTCTTAATTCTTCATTTCATACGTAGACGCCATTGGGAAGCCTCAGACTTTGTGTGGTGATAGGATAACGCTACGCATACCAGGAATACAATTAAAACGTGTGAAAAAGTCTATATTAACAAATAAAATTAAATAAACTTCGAGATCACCATAACTATTGACATCGAACCACAAACGAATAAGCCTATTATTGCCGCTTTTTTGTTGCGTCTCTCTTCTCCCTTCAAGGCTACCAAAACTTAGATGGGTTCTAATTGGCAAACATAATTGATGTTTCGAAGGATGAGCGACTCCAATCGCTGCCACAAGTTTCTATAACCCTCTCTGATCAGTTATACTCTCCAAAGATATTGATTCTGGGGGCTGACAGGCCGCGAACGAAACATACGATCGAACGCGTTTCTGGAGCGAAGAGACCCGTTCGGGCAATAACCCCACTTTCGTAATTGCACAAGAAATGCCAAGTTGATGGTAATAAAAATATTTTAAAACAGAAGCCTTCAGCGTGTATGTAGGAGTTTTCGTGCGAAGAGACGATTGTTTCCTTGGAAGGCTGTTTCCATCGCGTTCGATCGTCCAGACGCCCCCGATTGGGTAACTTATTTTGCGATCTCGTCCGTTATGACCTTGTGCGAAGACTTAGCAATGAGACGCAACGGAACGAAGAAACTTAGCGTCGTGGTTCACGCTTCAGAATTTTGTGATGTTGGGCGATCCTTCTCGTCTCTATGGGTTATCTTCAGGTCATGTATTCCTCCCACAAGCGTTTTCTTTAAGAACATGAAACTAGAATTATGACCTTTATGAGGAGGGTGAAATGAGTCAAAGCTTGCATGTGTTACTGACTGTAGCGGTGAGATCATGTAGTTTAAAACCGTGGTTAACGCTGGGTCCTGTCGACACTGCGGTGTGCGACATGCTTTCGGCAATAAATTTAGGTGTCAAATGTGCGTATGCAGTGATCCACAAATGGCTGACATCGGCTGTCTGGATAGCCCATGCCAGAAATCCGATTTCTTTTCTTCGGTTCTCCGATTACGCTTAACATAATGCCGCATCCAAAAGTAATTTAAACAGTACCGTGCTCTTCACGTAAGGTGAGGTTTATGAATCTCGCTATCTCACGTTCATCTGGGTTTTACTTGTAATATCCTAAAATAGTACTTACCTGAACAACACGTTCTTAGCACATTATTCGTTTTTTTAATGCGAAAGCATTGACTTTCCCATGGAGCGAGCCGACGTCATCAGCTTTGAAGCCCCGCCAAAGGGCACCTGATACTCCTTTCTCCAAGTGAAGCCGGCTCCCAGCTTTGAAACCACGTGAAAAGCCTAGCCAAACGGCACCTAGTTTTCCCGACTCCAAAGGAGCGGAGTGAAGCTGATGAATTTCGGCTTCGGTCCCATTGGCTGGCGCACGTCCTAGTTTCAAGAAACGAGGCTGCCATTGGCGGCAGCGCGTCAGTTCCAACGACCGCCACCCCATGGCGCTGCGTGTCCGCCAGGCAGCGGCTCCACCGCTCCATTCCCAAGGTCAGCGCGCCGATAAGAGCGCGCGATCGACCGTCGACGCAAGTGACATGCATGCTTTCGCATTCAAAACTCATAAGAAGTGCTTAGGTATACCACGAGCCTTCTGTTTTGCCAGGACGTTGTCAGCCGTCAGGCCACAACTTGGTTTTGGTATATTATAAAGTATCAATTACCTTATTAATAACTTATAACAACTCGTAGCAGAGGTTTGTGAGTCACTAGGCGGCTTCCAAGGGCGATGTCGGTCTGTGTGTGATCATGTTTAAATCAATGAGCATCCGGAATTGTTTCGGTAAACGCATAGTGAGAAAAGCGAAGGTCACTAGAAAAAAAATTGACTTCCCAGCGCCCTCGTCATCTTGAGTGTGGCTCTTCTCGACTCTTAAAGCATATACATATATTTAATAAAAATAGGTTTAGGACACCAGGGCAACTCGTGGGCCTCGGAGATAGAAAGAAAAAGGAAGCCGTCGGAACAGAAGCTGCATAAGAGTAGGAATACGTGCAGCAGAAAAAAAGAATACTAATCGTGCAATTCACTAGAGTGGCGCCGTAAAGGTTGACTTTGCAGGTTTTACGTTTCGTTATGTAATGACAAATACACCTGTTTGACTTCTTGATTGTTTCCGTTTTTCACTTGCTTAAAGACGATTTTTAATTTCTGGGGTTCGACGTTATATTTTTGAGGCAATTAGGTGGTATGCATTGTCATTCCGCCTTGGTTTTTGGCGCAACATAATTAGGTTATTACATTTTTCTTGTTTTAATTGTCGTGCCGCGTTTCATAATGGAAGTAAGAAATACGACGGGTTCGACGTCCTTCAAAATGTTGTCGAGTAGGCGAATTTTAGATTGAACCATGAAACAACGAGAAAGATGTACCGAAGTGTTGTTGTGAGTAAAGAATAATACGTTGGATTGAAGGGGCATAAACGGGCGAGAGTAAAAAGGTTACATATATTGATTTTGAACTTCCGTGCTGCATTTCATAATCCAATTTGAATACATGCTATGGCCAACGTGTTTTCAAATACTCTCCCCATTACGGAACTTTTCAAGGAAAGTCCCCATTTTACGGAACTTTCACGCAACTTTACAAGGAAACGTGAAACTTCCGTAAACGCCATAAAAAGGTTTATTTATATGTGTCGGTATTAGGCAAAACAAAATGCTTTATTTGATATTTTCAGTAACTGTTACATTGCTGTTCTTGGAAGTAGACTGATGAATGCACTTACCTGGTCGAAAGCGCAAGGGTCTTGTGGAAACTAAACCACGTTTCACTTTGTTCGGCTGCTTTAAGGGGAAGCTGAAGCCCTTTCCGAAAAATCTGTGTTATAGGCGGACCTCTGTAGCTTTTTGTCCCGTAGATTCAGTTACCGCACTTATCTTTAGCAGAAGTAAAGGTAAACCGCATTTATTTTGATAAATATGTGCAGCGATTGCTGCCGCGCATGCGGCAATCATTTCTGCCGCCTGTTATCTGTCCAGAAGGTCATGACGTCATTGATGGCATCCCCGAGCCAGCTTAGTGGTGATCAAGGGTCATCTGACCCCACTGATGACGTAACTTTTGTTAATTTTTCTCCACGCTTTCGCGCTCTCGTAAGGTCAGCTCGCTGCCATGTACGGGTCTACGTCGAAATTTTACTGGTTATTATGACGCTTCTACTAATAAGACCGAAATCAAACTTCAGACATAATGTTTAAGGTGTCTACAGTACAACTCTTCCTGTTTGTTCGAATTGAAGGACCTCTTTAACTTCTGATTAAGAATATGAAGCAGCCTATAGCTATTGAAGCAACAGAAATTATCTGCACATAAATGGCAAAGACATACCTTCACAAAATATATTTTTTGTGATTGTTTAGTTCATCCAGTACTCGCCGAGAAAGAAACGTCTGTCATATCGACGTCACCAAATCGAAACTTCCTGTTTCCTGAACACTCGGCATCCTGAGCGCACACATACATCTGTCAAAGAGAGAGAGTCGCGCCACTCATGTGCCGGTCGCAGAATAACATATTGCTCACTCAGACGTGAATAGTCGCTTTCTTTTTCCTCCCCAATAGTTCAGAGAGGAATCACGAGCAGCGGCGCTGTCAGAGAGTGCACTTTGCCGGCTTGTTTCTTATGTTGCCATCACAGTCAAGGAAACATTATTGTAACAAACGAGAAAATCACTTGCCTGGGAGTTGCCGCGAAGTTTTATGCAAATGTGTCCTTTCAATCTCCTGCGGCATAAAATCTACAGTAGCAAAGAAAAAAAGGCATCTTAAAGAAAAAAAGAAAAAGAAAAAAGAACATTTACTTTCAGACGTGATATCAGGCTTCGCCTGTTGTTTTTGATGTTTCTATATCTGTCCATACTCGCAGAAAAACAAAAACAAAAGTACAGTCCAAATAAATAAAGAAGTTACCAAGAACGTCAAACGTGACTGGTCTGAAACGAATGCTAGTACAGTATTCGTACTGTTGTTTACCAGCGGTCCTCCCCGTATACAGCGGATATCATTATAATCATCCCTCTGTGTGCTGCCGCATTTTTAGCATGTATAGATGTGACAAACTGCTATGTAAGTTTTTCCTTCTTCGTTGTCTTGTTTTTCTATACGTGTTTCTTGTTTGTTTTTTGTCTGCATGGAAGATTTATTTGTTCTTTGCATTTACTGTAAAAGGCATCAAGTAAAGCACGAGGTGAGAGTGCCGGCAAAGATAAGCTCAGCTGTTCTTAGCTCTGCTCTCGATCGTCGCGCGCAGAGACTCTTAGCAACCAAAGCGCTGCTGAAGCCAGCGAGCTCGCGCTGAAGGCGGAGATTCTAGACTCAGCTTAGGGGTGAACGGAGCCTGCGGTTATATTCCTCTGTAATGCACCATTAAAAAAATTCGGTACAAAGCTGTCCCAGTCAAAATAGCGAAATATACTTTTTTTTTTAGGCGATGCAGTTTCAATGTTGAAAAGAGCTAGAGTTAGTTTTTCTGCAACCGAGAGTGCATGCATGCATAATTATTGAAGTATGATGTCGCTCGGCTGCCTCACTGGTGAATCTTTAAAGTGGAAAGCCGTAGAGTGGTCCTTCGAGCGCTCTGCAGAGCAGACTACGTGCAGGTGTTTACTGAAGCGTTAATACCCGGAACAGAGAGCGCACATTTTAAGAAGCGCGGCAGATGCACGCCTTTTTGAAATAATTAGTTCTCGAAATTAAATTCTCCAGAACTAATTGTCTTAGCCCGATATCAGTGAATGCCTCTTATTATGATTTTAAAATTTGCCTTGTTTACAAGAAGGGTCCAAAACGTTTATAAAAAGTAATGATGTCCTTTTTATTCATTTAATGGGACGCACCGCATCTTTCCGAGGCTAAAATATTGAAATTAATTATCTTGTGGTCTTACCAAGCACCTCAGCTTGGAGGAAAAAAATAAACAGCTTACCGTATAAGGTTGATGCTCAATGTTTAATTTTTCGCGCGTCTTTTGGGTACTTGGCTGAATTTAGAATTTCTGAAAGTGCGCGTCGTTGGGCGACTTTTTAAAATATTTTATTTATACTTTTTTTAGCGTACCGCTTCCGTATTTTGAGATTTTTTTATTTTATCGAGTCTTCCAAATCGCATTTCGCGATTCATACGCCAATTCCTTACATACATTTTTTTTTTTTGCGGAACAGACATGGAATTTAGCTTTAAATACCCGCTGCTTAGAATATCAGGCTTCTTTTGTTTCACTCGTTTTTTTTTTTTGTGTCTTATGTCAGATTTTATTATACAGCTCAAAAATCGGGCGCATTTGTCGATGTTCGTAATACGGCGGGCGCTCTCGGAGAGCGTGGTAGTCTGGACATAAAACCTTTTTTTTCTTACGAGCGAGGTTTTAGGATGTTTAGCCAAATAAAAGCGTTAGCTATAAAAGTACGCGACGTAAACTTAAACAGTAATGGCATGGCGCCTGGAGCGCGTCTCCGACTGGCGTGTTTAGCGTCTTATCCCGCCCAAACGTCCAAAAGGGGTCTCGAAGTGGCAACGAACGACGCCACAGAAGCCGGAGCGTTCTGCTGTCGGATGTCGCGATCCTGGCGGTTGGTCGTAGAAATGCCGGCCGAAAAGCGCGAGGGAACGCGAGTGTCGCTGTCGTCGCGGCGTCCCAACTTCTGGCTGCAAAAGCTTCCGCGAACTGCCCCACATGAGAGGGACCTGCAGCGGAACAGGCGTCCGCCACATAAACCACCGCTGCTGGGACGCCGCCAGGATCGCGGCGGGCGAAAGCGTGACACTTCCATGACGTCACCCGGAAATCGAGGGACCACTTTTGTGGTCGCGGTAGGCACACCAATCGGGCACGCGTTCCAGTCAACATAGTAAGGCCGTCGTGTCTGCGATAAGAATGGGCGTTTTGATGGCGATTTCGTAAGGATGTCCTAATAAGCCCCCCCCCCCCCTTGTTTTTCCACGCGCAAGTTTGAATTGTGTGTAATGTTGTTGACAGCTTGAGTGAGGAAGGGCGTCTTGAATCCCGAGCATCTTCTCATCCCTTCACAACCAATGAGATTGCTGCATTGGCCGATAAGAACGCCCAGGAACCAATCAGAAAGCGCGAACATTCTAAGCCACGTCCCCGCTTTTGTTAAGCTGTCGGTGATTGTGGTACGCGCATGCGTACTAGTGTGTGGCTGTTTGGGCAGAAATGGACGGAGAGGAGGAGAAGAGAGCGCGGCGGGAACGCCAGAACGCCGAGCGGCCGAGCTTGGGTTGGAACGTTTAGTGGGTCGAAGTAAAGCTGACTGCCTTTATCTCACTCCACTGCACCCGTTGAATGCGTTAGGGCGTCCGGCGTTCGGCGTTCGAACGCGTTCAAGGAGAGCAGTGTGATGACGTTTAGTGCGGTGGGGAGCAGGCCTTGACTTCTAGGTAGCATTGGCTGTGGGCGCATGAACTGCGTCTGATATTCAGCGGAACAAAGATGGCGGCACGAAGAAGACAATTTGTTCGAATGGTGCATAAATCACAAGGAGTGTCAGTTTCTCGCAGAAATCATTCCTATACTTCGTTTTACCTTAGGTTCAGACGCAGACGACGCTACGAGCTGGTGGGACCAATCAGACAGGCGTCAAAGGAGCACCATCGTGGCGTTCGTCATGATTATGTACGTGTTCTATCATCGCTGAACCAATCATAAACAGAAAGGGCCCAGTGACTCGCGCTTCTGACGCTGCTTGATTGATTCCATTAGCGTCGTAGCGTCGGCTGCATCTGGAGCCGACGCAACGATTTCATGGAGCGTAGCCTCCTCTATACTCACGAAGCCTGGCAGTTCGACGACGGAGCCATAGAGTGCCCGGTCGCAGATTTGGAGCGCGAGAGATCTGGTAGCACAGAGCATCCAAGAGCCATTTTTCGAGGAACCTGGACGTCAGCGCACAGCTTTTGCAGCGGCGAGGACCGCAAACACACTTGTTCGCTTGGGAGAAGTGTGTTTCGGCGTCTCGCCGCAGCGCGGCGCCAGTCACGTGGCTCTCCTCTGATTCGTTGTGTGCCGCTCCACCTTTTCCATTTCGGCGGCCGCTTCTCGTGGCGATCTGCCAGGCTTTGTCAGTATATAGGAGGCTATGGATGGAGTTAATCAAGCAGTACCAAAAGTGCATCGTCATGCCGCTCGACGTCTCTGTACGTCTGCTATCTCCAGCCAAGCCAATCACGAACAGAAAAATTAGCTGCAGAGACCACTGTTGTTGGTTGTCTATGAATTGCGATAGCATTCGTCATGTTTACATCCTTCTTTTGCTACAAGTCCATGGACGACATCATGAACGGCGTCTAGGACGACGTCGAGGACGACGTCCTAGAAGTTAGCGTCAAAAAGGACATCTAGGACGACGTCTAGGTCGACGTCGAGGTCGATGTCCTAGAGAATGACATCAAAGACGACGTCTAGGACGACCTCTAGGATCAACCTTATTCGATTATTCGACGATATGACGATGACGATCGATTGACACTGCGCCGATCGTGCGTCATACGGCGACCTTATATTAGCGAGTTTTCGTAGGTCGTTTTCCTCGTCCCGTAACGCTCTCCGCAACCCGCTACGATACCCGGAACTCTACAGTCAAGCCCATCGGCGCGCACGTGCAGTAGCGGCTTCTTCGTTGCGGATGGCTTAGCGGAGAGGGAAAGGCCGTCTACGAAAACTCCCTATCGAAATGACGTTGCGTTGATATAGCGTCGATACGTTGCTGATGGCTAAATGATTTCAAGGTCATGATGTGTTTTCCGGTCAAATTTAGAGGAGAAACTGAATTGTTGTTTAGGTCACCTGAAGTCAATTTCCCGCTAAATTTAGCGGGAAGCTGAACTGAAGTTTTGGCCGCAAGACGTCAATTTTCGCTCTAACTTTAGCGGGGAAACTGAGTTAACGTATAGGTCACGTGCCGTCAATTTTCCCAATGTGTATAGGTCAACGTGACGTTAATTTTTCCGCTAAATTTTGCGGGGAAACTTGAATTGTTCTGTATGTCCCGTGACGTCAGGTCACATGACATCAATTTTCCCGCTAAATTTAGCTTAGACGACTGAATTCGTGTATAGGTCTCGTGATATTAATTTCCTCGTTAAATTTGTCGGGAAACGCACGGACGTAGGGAAATTATTTTTTGATTGGGGGTATAGCGTTCAAAAAGCATTTCAAGCTTGAAACAAAAAGCGCAGGATCATGAAGCCTTCACGCGCATAATTGGTTTAGCCTCGGGTAGCAAACGTACAAAGATGACGAGCGCCATGACGATGCGCTTTTGACGCTGCCTGACTGGCTCTGTAGGATCGCTACGTTGGCTTTCGCATGTAGCTGATAGGGAGTGGCAGTTTGATATTTTAAACCCATGTTACGGAAGAAGAAATAATGGCGCGGGATGGCCAAAAGAAAAACACGCTTTTCTTGTAAGGCTCCGTCAAATTATGAGGCCCTGCAGAAAACCAGCCTTCCGCGTTAAGTCCTCGAACTCTTTTCTTTCGCGTTCCGCCCATTGAGAAGTATGCGGGAAGCGCCTTAGCACGCAGCTCATATCGCCGCGCTACAGTGTTCTTCCGCAGCGAAAAGGCCGTCTGCTTTCATCGCCGTCACCATGGAAACGAATGCCGAATGACCTTTTCGGACGGCGCGTGTTTCACTGGGGAGCGTGTTAACACACCTCCCCGCCTGCGTTCACTACTCTTCGCGGCGACAGTCTGCGGCTGCTCATTACAAAACTATTAAACTTTGGCTAGCAGACGGCGTTCGGAAAATCGGCGTTCGTTGCCATGGTGACGGCCATGAAAACAGACGGCCTTTATGCTGCGGAAGAACACTGCGGCGCAGCGATACGAGGTGCGTGCTGAGGCCCTTCCCGCATGCTTTTCAATGGGCGGAACGCGAACAAAAAGAGTTCGAAATAAGGACTTAACGCAGAAGGCTGGTTTTCTCCAGCGCCTCATAATTTCATGAGCCTTACACGAAAAGCATGTTTTTAGACCGGAGTTTGGAGATAGTTATTTTTTACAACAACATGAGTCTAAAGTATCAATGGGACTAGTGAGTTTTAGGGAACCGTTTTTGCACATCCGATACGGTACGATGGGCCCTCCGGTACGAACTGCGCATGCGCTGCCACAGAAGACTCGTATATGCGCAGTTCGTATCCGGAGGGCCCATCGTATCGTATCGGATGTGCAAAAACGAGTTCCCTAAAACTCCCTAATGACACCATAAAACGTCTCGAAATATGGGCTAGTGCGAGTAATCTCATATTAATAAAAGAAAAAAACCAAGACTACCTTTTTAGTTCCAAAAATAGGGATCTTGACCTTCCAAGTGATATTTCTTTAGACTCCTCGCCTATTGAAATAGTGCGTTTAAAACTTTGGGGGTGATTTTCACGAATCACTCGACTAGGACTGAACATGTGGACAATATCATTTTTAAACTCGTGTGTTATCAGTGGTACGTCACAAAGAACATCGTCATGTGCTTCCAACTGGAGTTTGGTTGCTTTTATATAACTCATTATTTGCATCCCATCTGAACTACCGTAATTTTGTCTGGAGTACGACAACCAAAACTATAATCTCCAAAAACTACTCTTACTACAGAAAAGAGTGAAAATAATTGTGTGCGGCGTGCCTTATAGTCATCGTAATAACCAACGTTTTCGAAAGGTTTTTTATATTGACTAGAATTTGCTGCGGCGTGCCTATACTCATCATCCTAACCATCCTTAGAAGTATTCTAAGAAATTTGAATATTCTGAAGCTTTGTAAAATGTATAAACAGGAATGTCGTGAGACGAATAGCTTTTTATTATTTTTGGCATCACTTGGAAACAAACCTATAACATACTCTTCTCGTTACTCGGATCTTTGGGTAGTAGTGGCATCATGCGCAGATTATGGCCTTCGGATGTTTAAAAGGACCTTGCCGACATTATTACACACGCTTGTGCACTATAATGTTGATATTGAATCTTGTAGCACGAGTGAGACGAGGGAATATTTTTTTAATCAAAATAAACATTTTATACTTTCGTTGATTATTCCGTATATGTTTTATATTGCGTTATTGTTTGCTAGGTGTTTGCATTATATAACTTCATGCGCATGTTTTTCGGAACTGCTCTTGTACCTGTGGGGGCTGAGGACCAGTCAGGTTGTCCTTTTTTCCTCGGTTCCCGCCATATTTATTTGGTAAATCAAAAAGCTATAAGCCATTCCTTAGAACGAAACGAAGAAGGCTTTATTCGTCGTTTTATTGCGAGTGAGCAGCCGATTCACGGGAGTTTAATTTTTGTAGCGACTAGATTTTTTCTAAGCGGGGACATATTGCTCACGCTCTCTCCCAATAGTTTTCGATGAGACATCGTATCCGCCCGTGTTCACAGGAAGCGGAAATTATTCACTGCGGTACTCATAAACTGGCTTGCATTTGGTTGTATCTACGTGCGGTTATTCCTTCTAATAGAATGTACCTTAGATAAATGTTGACAAATGTAATTTTAGTTTTTGCGAAAGGTTAGTTGTCACTCTGAAGCTGCAAAGGTTTTATTTTTTATAAAATATCACAAATACATATAAAAGGCTAAAATAATACTTCTAAAAGATTAGGACTCAGCTGAGTTTTTTTAATGTTTTCTTTTATACTATAAAAATTACGGGAATCAGAACCTTCTTCGTGTTTTTGTCTGCCCTTCCTGCTATGTATTGTTTAATATGAAACCAAATCAACAAGTTGGTAAGAGTGGCAGGAACCGATTCCGGCAATGCCAGTTGGGTCAATTTATTTCCGATATCCGTATAGTATCGCGTATTGCACATCTGGTATGTGGGTTCATCGCCACAATCGTGTCTTGCACCACACAGACGAAATAACTCGAAGTAAACCACCTTTCCGAACCATACCCTTCTTTCGCCACACATATTGATCAGCCTCCAACTGGTCGTGACCCTATTTTCATCTCACCGCCCACCTACGGGGAATAGGCTAATGGAAGCTACGAACGACCCGAACGTAGCCCGGAGGCCCTGCAAGGCTCGCCCACGACTCCGATCTCCCGGAGCAAGAGCCACGGCACGCTGGTTCGTTGTTCCTTTGCGTACCGTTGCTTAATCTCCGCACGGACTCATGTTATTGAGATCGCAAGAGGTTTCGCAATACAAAACGGCGGCACTATTGAAAGGCAGTACAAAGACCCCTCGAAGTAACAATTGCATCTCCGTGCGAGCGCTTACAACAACAACAAAACAAAAATATAAAATTTCTTTTCTTTTATTTGGCTTTTTGATGTATTAGAATGACGTCGTTTTTGTTTTCTTTTAATAACGAACGTGGTGTTATTGCCCAAAGGAACCTCCACTGTACAAAACTCTGATCTCCGCTGGAGTCATTGACATCATAACAAACGCAGGACATTTTGAGTTCCGGCATCTAATTATCGCTCCACGGCCAATGGGATTGCGGAATTAGCGAATCGCATCACAAATCAAAACACATGAACAAAGTAGTCCAGACCCTACGTTTTCTTGAGCTGTCAGTTGTTTCATTCGTGGCCTGTCAGTTCTCTCAATCGACACCCTTAAGAAGACGATTTGGCCAGTGGAAAGAATGTGACGGCCGCGACAGTCACTGGTGCCACTCATGCGATTGCCTGCAACGGTTGCCACAATTGCTTTCAACGATTACCTGCAACGATCGCTCGGAAAGGAATAAACTCATCCATGTGAGAAACTTTAATGGTAAGAAATATGAAATTGCAGCAACTAGACCGATCTGAGTTGCTCTAACCACAAACAAAAACATCTCCCCTAAACAAAAAAAAGATCTATTTTGATTTTGTTTTTGTGGTTTGATGGCGACTATTACTTATAGTTGGCAATGAATCAAAACTTAATTATTGTATTAAATGCTTATTTTTATATTATATTTAAGAATTCATGATTATCACTCAGATGTTGAGGCGTGTGAGCTACATTAAAAAATATGAAATAAAATGATGAAAAATAAAACGATGTCGTAATACAGGACGAACATTATAGTCGTGACAACAAACTTCAGCTACTCGCAATCAAAATGTGGGACATTGAATCACGGTTGTTTATAGCAGTCATTTGTAATAAAGCGAAAACAAAAAAAAACAAACGTAACTATGTTTTGTACCACCTAAACTCTCAGGAATGGAAGAGGCTGTTATCAGAAGAAAAAATTAACTCATCTCCTATAATTCGCGTAGCTTCTCGTTACGGTGGAAAAAAAAGTAAAAAAAAATCCATACATTTTCTCGACTGTTTAACATCTTCAATCGATGCCTTGAGCATCGATTGCAAGATTCATTAAGGGAAACCCCTTCGGAAAATATTGGCTTACCACAACCTCCAGGATTAACGATCACCCCGGCATAGTGCGCGGTTCATCTTGTGTTGTTACGCTCGAGGAAGACGATGCTGAGTATTATTAATGATTCCTAACGATTGGACGGTCGATGCATCGGTTTTATGCCGAAAAAGAAACATCGTTCGCGTAACCTTTTCATGCCGGGAATTTATGAGACTGAGGACGGTAAAACAATATTGAGAGGAAGAGTCGAAAATACGGAAATAAGCGTAGGCATCGGAGTGCTGTGTGTGGATTTACGAAATCACTAACGTGTGCACTGCATAGAGCGTTCGATGGAGTACTACATGCGATATGTACAAAGAAGTGAGAAATGTTTATTTTTATTTTTTAGCTTAAAGTACGGCTGGAAAGTATACTGAATCAAGAATGCGTTAGGCATCTCCATTAGACTAGACTATAATTTCGGAGTTAAGGAATACCTTCTCCGCAAGTGATAACTTTGAACCCTCTCATGCTCGTGCCAAACAGTGATCAAGCAACAGATGATTGAAACAACTAGTGTTACAATTCAACATGCTGCAATACTTTTTTTTTTAAATTCGAGACGAAAATAAAGAAAATTAAAAGCAAAATTGGGTGCTCCTTTATCTTCAGAAAAATATAATGCATGGAATGTAATATTTAGAGAACGATCAAATAGTTTGGCTTTTCTCAAAACATTAAACGTGACCTGGCGTTATGGAGTTAAATCGTGGCGTCAAGCGACGAAGTCACGTGACTTAACCGTGTAAGCTAAGATATGATATCACGTTACCTTACGTTACCTTTCGTGAAGTTACCTTACATGGCAGGCGATGTCACGTGCCGTGAGGTTGCGCGGACGCAGGGAACGCATGAATGGACAAATTTATGGCAGTAGGGGCTTCGGTTATGAAGCGAGATTTTTGTTATTTGTCTGACCAAACCGGCCCGTCGACATGCTGTTCTCGCGCTGCGGCTCGTTCGTGCTGTCTGTATCGGTGAAGTGTACAAATAGAAAAAATATTCGCTTTCACTTTTTGATTCTCACCGAAATTCAATCACCTAGATAGTTGAGTACCGCAATAAGCGACATACCAACTACTCCAGTTGCTTTCGGATTTATTAGAAAACCATGTCACGGAGCGTCCTGAGCCTGTTGTCCACGATACGGTTTTAACTCTCTTTGTAAAGTGCTTCCTTCCTTCAAATGTGCATACAAAAAACAATACGAAAAATAAACAAGATGCGTTTGTTGAGCGCGGCAGCGCTCCAAGTCTGCTGCATCTTCTACGCGTGCTAACTTCACCCAGAGTTTCCGCTCAAACTCAATCCTTTGAAACACGAACCAGAAAAAACAAGAAAAATAAATGAAACAAGTTTGGTAGAAACTTGCTTCGCCTTTTACATGACGCGAATGCCAACCGCTCCTCCGGGGACGCATTTTTCACGCGTCTGCAGCTGATAGCCATCTTTCTCGCCTCTTTCTTGTCGCGAGATCTCGTCGCCTCCCAGACGCACTCGTACTTTGTTCGGTCCTAGACTCTCCCCCGAAAACCCGACAACTTCCGCTTCACTTCTTTTTTTCGTCATCGGCTATGGTCGTTTGATATACTCATGTACCGTACGTGACTTGCACTGACGTCCCAAAGTGTGTGATAGTGAACGATGCTTCTCTGCTGAAATAGCTTCGTCGCTGTTAGTGCCGTCTCCTTCCTTCACAGGGGTTGCGACGATGTCAAAACTCCGAGCTCCTCTTGGCTGATTGAAAGAAAAAAAAATAGCGGGTAGACCTCGAAGGTATCGGGTAGCATTGAGGTCTACCCACTACTCTTTCAATCAAAGCCAATCAGAACCCGGCGTCGTTCTGACGTCACCGCAACTCCCACGCAAGCAGCAGACGACTCTCTTCCGCACCCACCTTCTGCGCGCTGCCATCTTACTATACTGGGCTGTGTAACGGCTTCTAAGCCTGCGCAGTAGCTTTTTTGCGCGGAACAGTAGACACCACACACGCGTCCGCAGCCAAAATCACCTAGGAGAGACAAGGCCTGCACATGACGTCATCGTTCGTGGATCCCCGACCCGCCTCAACGCGGCAGACGCGCTGAAGACGTGACGAGAGTCGCCGCGAAGCGGCGACACGCTCAAGTCCGTCGTGGCGTCGCCGCGTGTTGGGGCGGGTCGGGGATCCACTAGTGATGACGTCACGCGCAGGCCTTGTCTTCTAGGTTGTATTGCCAGAACCCGACGACTCGGCATTTTTGTTTGCCTGGGTGATGAGCGTTGGAAATGTGCGTAGAATGTTCCGACGGTCGCCCTCTGCGCGCCGCCAATCTCGTCTTCCGCTCTGTAGAAGAGGATTTGTGCGGGCGCAGTCGCTCCTGTCCGCGGAATGTCAGGCTCCACAGCCATGACGATACAGTTTTGGGGTTCCTTGATTGACACCATCGAATCGTAGCGTTAGCTTTGTTCGGACCTAATGTACAACAAACTATGGTCGTGTGAGAAAACGAAGAAACAACACCAGTCTTATGCGCTGGTCTACTGCCTGACGCTCTTCACAGACAAGAATAAGGAGTCAATATGGTTCGTGGAACGAATATTGTCGCACATTATCACATCGCTCGCTAGGCGGGCACTGGCCCCATATGCGATATATTGTGTTTCTGCGCGCTGCAATGACCGTGGTTCTGGCTTAATTCTCGGAACCATAAATCTATTTTCTCGGGCTACAAACAATACAGGATTATCTTACTCATGGTTTCCTGTATTTAGATAGTTTGGCATTATGCGCGTCAACGTTTTCTGCGAAAGTAAAAAAAAAAAAGAGAAAGGAAACTTTTTGCGGATTACAAGATTACTTAAAATATGTTAACACCATACAAACAAGCGAGGCATTAAAACGCTAAAGTGGTAGTATGTTCTATAAATGAGAATAGATTCCGTGTAACGTAGAGATCACGTGTTTATTGTCATTTACGTAAGGTACGTGCGACAAGGTTATGTTTAAATGATACGCACATCTCTCAAATGTTTTCCAGTAACATCACGGGAGCGTCCACCGGCGGGTCGGACAGCGCCGTCTCCCGGAGCTATGCGGCGACATGAGCGAGAATGCGCTCATGCGCGCAAAGAACGTTCATGTGACGAGCGTCGTCTGTTAGTTTCTTCCGCTGGCTCAATACCGCCTAGAAGACAAGGCCCTCTCATTACGTCATCGATAGTAGATCTCCGACCCGCCACAAGCGGCAAACGCGCTGAAGCTCGACGAGAGTATACGACGCAGAGCGGCTGTCGCGTGCGTCTTGGCGTCGCTCACGTGCTAGCGTCCCGCTGTTGTCAGACGCCGCAAAACGCAAACTCGGCGACGCAGACGCAAGCAGTGACGCTGCATGGTTCCACTGGTGATGACGTTTAGGTGGGGGGGGGGGGAGTGAAGGCGCAGCAGGCCTTGTCTTGTAGGTGGTATTGGCCCATTGCCCACGGCCCTGGCGGTCTCAACTAGCAGATAAGGAGCGGGGAATATGTGCAGTCAGCAGAAGACCCTAGCAGACGTCGCACGTGCATGAACGCTCTCTGAGCGTCTACGCGCACACACATCGCCGCATCGCGCCATGATACGGCGCTGACCGGCCCGCCGGTCGACGCATGCGCGATATTAGGGACTTTTAGCAAACCGTTACCGTGTTCCGCGTACCGCACTACCGGAGCCTTTGAACTGTGCATTTAAGCGCGCGCCCGCGGTCACGGTATCACCACGGACGTGCGCTTAAAAGCATGCTTCAAAGGCGCTGGTAATGCGGCACGCCGAACATGGTAACGGTTTGCTAAAAGTCCCTATTTACTTAAAGAAATAGAGAACTGTACATATTGTTCGTGGAAAGAGTACTATTAAAATGATTGCAACATTCTGCACGCAGGCAGGTTGGCACGATGAGTCTGCTGTTTCTCGTACAGGTGCGCTTTTGTTCTGAAAGATATAATTTACCGTATATTCGAATGAAGCTAGCTTACTTGAACATCTTGGAAACCTCAGACCAGGGACGAAAAGAGGGACGACACGCACAACGGTCGCTCTTTTCGCCTTTGGTCTTGGGTTTCCAAGGTGTTGAAAGTGCACGAACTCGCCTGTACATTCTCCGTTATTTCTAGTTTATTTCTACTGAAGGCCTTGCTAGTCAGAGTTCGATTAAGTAGCATCATGCACGTATGATAACTAAACACAAGTTGCTATTGACATGACAGCTAGTTTAGCGAGCTTCTTCACAAAATTTATCGAAGTTTTACTAAATGATCCCTTTGTGATGCGATCCAAATGTCCTGTAGACACGCCAGTAGTGGAATGTCGTTGGAGTAATAACTTTAGTTAACACTGCCTTCCCAACAATTCGAACATTTCTTTTAATAGAAACCAAGACAAAACGAAAATACGTATCAGTTGCTACTAGAAATGAGCCATGAGTGGCTGTCGACAAGCTGAATTATTTTGTTGAAAACTAACATAAGAGTCTTAAAGTCTAATTTTACGGCAATATTCGCAGGGAAAGGGACACAAAGGATGATCGGTAGTATATTTTTTTAAAGATATCACGGGCACTTTCATCATCGTACGTAGTCTCCAAATAAGAAATAATAAAAAATATATGCAAATATATTAACCATACTTGATCGAAGGCATCAAAGTTTACGAAGCCACCGAATGACAAAATCTTTGGCGGAGCCGGAATTTGAAGTCCGGGCTTCCCAATGTCCGGTCGGTTGTGCTAACCACTCCACCACTCCACCCTTATCTTTTTGACGTTCCCTATCTGTCTTATTAAAGCACGTAAACGAAATCTATCTAATCATAGGTGTTTTTGAAGCACGCGCCGCCACGTAGTATGACGAGCTTCCTGGCACGTGGTACGGTTTTGTTGTGCTCCATTATTTCTCTCACTGTTTGACTCGTCCCGTGTACCTATATTTTGTTTTTGTTTATAAGCTTTAGAGACACGACATTATCTGCGAGAATCAAAAGCCAAATGCATTGGACCGTATTTTTTTTCCAGCTGTACCACCATTTTTTTCCTTCCAAAAGCTCTTGAAACAAAACAAAAACTCTCGTTTCCTGTTTGTTTTTCTAGAAACACTTACAGAAATATATTTGAGCCCACTCCTTTCTAAAAACAAATTCTACATTTTTCGTAATACAGACAGTGTTTCCGAAGCACGAATAACACGGCAAAACAGGAGAAAACAAAGACCCCGCAGATGTTGTAGATTTATTTCGCTGATCCAATTGCCTCGTTTCAGCTGAAAAGTGAATCTCTTCTGTCTCCTTTCGCCTCGAAGCCAATTTCGTCAAGAGAAGCCCTACTGTTTCGGTTGCAGTTCCATTAAATGGGGAAAGAAAACTAAAATTGTCTTGGAAGAGGCAAGCGATTGCCCAAATGAAAATTTAAAGAATCGCTTAAGTAGCGGAAAGCGGAAGTTATTCTTCTTGGTATGTCTTCTTCTTGAGCAGCCGTAAGCAGTTCTAGAGTGAAACCGGTATTGTGCGAGTCGGCGTTCCTCTCCATCCTCTTCTTTCGTGCGACGACACAGAGGATGCACAAAGTGAGACGAGGGAGCATCACGTAGAGATTCCTCACGTGATTTGTCAACGCGCGCGGGGTTAGTAGTCGACCGATAGAACACATAGAGTGCAACATGTGGGAATGTCGAAAAGGCAAGTCAACCTTCTCTACTTTTATCTCCTTCCCCCTTTAGTTGTGGCAGGCCACGCTTAGCCACGGTACACAAGGCTACGCCACGCTACGTCACGCTACGTCACGCTACGTCATGCTACGTCACGCACACACGCGAAATCTCAGTTCGCTTCCGTTTTCATGCATTTCTGCTTATCAGAGGGAGAACTGTGTACACGTTCCAGTATTTGGGTCACCTTATTAGAGTGTGATGTCCTATTTTGTTCAATGAATCGGCATTTGGAATATAAAGAGTTAATATATTTGTTAAGAAGGTCAAGCCACTTTCGTCATAAATCCAATTCCAAATATTTTATCAATATTGTGGCGTTAGTGAAATTATGTTTTTACACATTGAAGCGCCACGGGATGCTATAAATATCTGGAACGTATACCAGCCTACACTAAATGTTTATTGGCGGCATCGCAATTACATAAAACGGTTTTTCAACCAAAGCGATATCAATGAAATATTAGAGTTGTTTAAGTTAATAATTTAAATCTGCTTCTGATGAAGCGTTCCCAGACAACATATTTGAAATTGCCCATCGTCTGTATCTTGTACACAACTGGGAAATGGCAAGTAATAAAACAGAAACAAAAATCTGTCAAATCGCTCCTACATAGAACGTTTTACTTTGTAAAATAAATGTATTTTAATACTTAAATCACCTATATCGGAGCACGGGTTACGTGATGATGAAAATCCCCATTTCTGCATCAGGTAAATATAATCATAAAGGTCTCCCCTTGAGAACGGCCTGCGCATTTCTAGACGGCTATCCTTCAAACAGAACCCTCTTCCCGTAATTCTCCAAGGGTCGTACCCACCATATTTTTAAAACGAATTAAATAAAACCCTACGACTATATATGCCAACATATTTACCTAGAAAACCAGGTGCAACAATTTACAAGTTGATTAAATCTAGAGCACGAACGCCGCAGCATGTTCCAAGAGAAATGATTTGTTTTTAATCAAATTTAACTTATGTAGATATAGTTCTCGTGGCACTGTAGTTTTAATTAGGTTAACCCAGATCACGTTGCATGCTAATCAGATTCACTCGGACGGATTGGGGAATTCATAATCAAAACGCAGCTTGAGGAAAAAAACACTGTATAAAAATGTCTTTTTGAAAACGTGAATTACGTCTTTAATAACTGAGTAGAGTTGAACCAAGCCGCATAGTAGAACCAGTAATGTGTTTAACAACAACCCTCCCCCTCCACCACACGCACAAATGCACTCACACACACGCACCCACACGCACATCCACATGCGCATGCACATACGCATGCACACACGTAAACACACACTCCCATCGCACGCACGCAAGCAAACAAAAACAGACACGCGCAGACGCGCACAGACGCACACGCACACACGCACACAAGTGCTGTGAATTGACCCACTGTAAATAAAGAACACAATATTAAAACAGCAGAGCGCTTGCTTGAGCCAGTCGTCGAAAGGGTTGAATGAGATGTTTCACAGTTTTCAGTCCCATCCTCATACATGCAGAACCCAAAATAATATTGAGCACCAAAAACACCCTGTCAAAAATGAAAAAAAACGAAAAACATCATGTCATGCGAACTGATGTTTAAAGTATGAAGGGCCCATGCGTCAACACTGAAATGGTCTCCTAGCGGCTGAACTCCATACATCTATGCATAATAATTCAGCAAGAGTAATACATGCACTTTTTCCTGTCATCAATTCTACTGCTCAATAAACAAATAATCCTACAAGAACAATAACAAAAACGGTGAAAAATAAAAGAAACGGAGAGGATATGGAATTCGCTTTCTGAACACCAACTTCGCTTCAAACAAAAGTTTTTTTTTTTTTCAAGAAGAGGGCATTTTACGTTTGTCCGAAGCTCGTGAGAGATTTTTAATACTGAATCACAGCGGCAGCGTAACTAAACGTAAAAAAAAATCAGATAAAAAATTATCTTGTCCGTAAAAAAAAAAAGAATGAAAGAAAAATGAATATTTGCGGGCGATATTCTACTTTGGTCAAGGGTGAGCCTGTTATTATAAATTCCAAACCTACACAGTGTACACTAACAATAGCCCGACAGCACTCGGGGACCTTTAAGAATCACTCCGATCCGGCCACTATCGAATAACGTGACAATCACTTTCTTTAGAAGTAGGCGACCTTGTTAATTATGCATTCAATCGCTCCCGACGTTGACGGGTTTTTCAAGACGAGGCCTCCGTATAGGTTCTTTGCACACGCACCAGATTACAGCCGCCATTGCTGACCTTCTCTTCTCTCACCGAGATACCAAGCCACTGAAGCGGGCTTTGACGAGCCTCCACAAAGGCCAATGCTGAGGAGAAAGACGCAGTCGTATCTAAAACGTCAATAATCTGTCCGGCGGTGGTAATGATGGAGCGATGTGATCAATGTAAGAGGAAACAAAAGAATGAAGGTCGGTTATGGTGGCACCTTTTCACGGCTGCAGCAAAGCGTCTTTGTTTCTCCGGAAAATGGGGCTACCGATGTCTTCATTCTCGGCTTACCTATCTTCGAGCCGAATATACTCTTTACTCGCGGTTCGGGAACTTCCTTCCGGTGTTTATATATAAACTTATAATTTTAAAGCTCTCTGCGGCGGAAGCACTTTCCTGGTCTTTTACGGGGGCAAGGCAGGCTTTTGGCGGTTGCCGCTGCGCATTTTCGTTTTTTTCTATGACTGTACGATGTCCGCCAGCTTGCGTCAATTGCCCGCTTAAAATAATGCGCTTGTTTTCAACTTGTCCAAGTTGAGATAATATTGGATCCGTATTGTTAATCCCTCTGAATGGCGCCGTGGTTACCGACAAATATTGCTTTCAATGGGCCGGTGCGGAAGGCATTCGGCACGCAACTCGTTTAATGTGCATGCCGCTTGCACGGATTAGAAGTGCTAACGCGAAACAAACAACCAGATTCAATGGACTTCGCAACTGAATTCTGGGCTGTTACACTCTTCGTACGGCATAAAGAGCGTCTGAGAAAGAAAAATGTATTGCGTAAATGGTTGCGGTAGCTGCAATTGAAGTGGTTATCGTTTTTTACTATGCGTTAAAAAAGAAGAAAAAGAAGCTTTGTACGACTTGAAGCACAGAAGACTTATCCACTATTTCATGAAGTTACGTTTTATAAACTCGCATATAATGTTTCTTCTCTCCTTCTGGATTTCACTATATTATAAAAAAATCAATGAAAAATAAAAACGGAACAACATCTCATTCAATTTATGTCAATCGTAGTTGACTTTTAATTACAATTTGAATGTTCGTGCGTTTAATAAACTTAATTTTTTGTTGTATATTACTAGTAGAAAATTAAGTTAATCGCAGTCATGTTAGGTGTTCCAGTCGAAGAAGATGCACTTTAAACAGTTAAATCAATCAAATTCAAGAGTCTTTTATACTCTTAAACTACTCGTCAACTTCTGAACTCATTTGTTATGGTGAATACATGAACAATGGTTCTAAATAAACTAGTTATTAACCATTTTGGATTAACCTAAGACTGGTGTAGAGATGAAAAATGAAAACACGGAAGAGACGTTTTGATGTTTCTTCTCTACCCCAGTCTCAGGATTATAAAACATGGTTAATACTCACCAGCGCGCCTGCACCCGTACGATATTTTCTCTAAACTAGATATAAAAATAAAAATTTGCGCTTTAAAAAATGTTGGTGCATTATTATTCCCAATAGAAGCCTCACTACACAAATAAAAAGTTAGAAAAAATGCCCCACGTGGCCTTTACGAGTTCCTCTTAGCTTTGTCGACAATTTGTTCCTAACGCATGAATTGCCAATCAAACAGATCTATGAAATTATGTGAACATGCTCAATTACTTGAACTACAAACACAGTATGATAAAAGGCATAAAATTTATTTGTGAAAACAGCAACTCGTTCAAGTAAACTAAACACGGCTCAGAGATTTGAATATTACGTCTTCATCACACGGTTCACCAGAACGTCTATCAAAATATTTGCAAATGCCCGCAATATTCGAAGGTAAGGCGGAGCGAAAGTTCGTCTGCTTCTTTTGCAGGGGTTGGGGTGACGTCAGAACGCCGATATCCGATTGGTTCTGATTAAACGACAATGCGTAGACCTCAAGACAGCTTGCTTTGAGGTCTACCCGAAAGAGTTACATATGTGTAACTGTTTCGTAAAACATTGTATATTACGAATGCGCAAATCTTTCGTCAAAAATTGTATGCAATACCAACGCGCTCTATAAAAAAATGTTTTTATGTTTTGATTTTTTTACTTCTTTGTTTTTTCTGAACTACGACTATTGTTTGAACAACAAAAGTGCCCCCCCCCCCCCTGGCTCATCCTCTTCACTCTCAATGCATGCTTGTAAAGTATACTTTGATGAGATTTGTTCTACATATTAGCAATTCTACCAAAACTGCAAAATTATACAGTACTGTTTTTTTAAGTGAACTAAAATAAGTTAGATTTTTTTGTGCATAAACCGTTGTGATTGCGGTTTCTATTCCCACATAATATCTAACCTGCACTAACTAACTTGTAAAGAAAAAAGTCCAAGTGGCATGTGAGGTTTTAGAAACACTCAAAATATTTTCTTTTTGAAAGAAACCTCCCTTGATCTTACATCGAAACACGATGAAACACATGTTTGATATTTATCTTATGCATCGATCACGACGACGTGGTGAGCGCAAGTACGCGCCATTAAGCTGTTATAAACCCTATCAGGAGAATTCATGTGTCGAAGCAAATTACCGGAAGAAAACTCGCATTTAATGTTGTAGGATTTCCCTTGCTCGTCTCGGAGGATGACACAACGCACCGGTTCGTTAACACCTAGTCATTTATTGACTCTTATCGCCACACGCCAAGACCCAAAAAGCCCCTGCGCATACGGTGCGACAGCCTCGTGGTGGAAATGACCACGGACGATTTGGCGCCCGGGCAAACAGTTCCAAAAACAAAAATCAGGGGAAGGCTTAGCAGGACTTGAGGTGGCCTTCATCCCGGGTCACCAGGGGTCGAGTATTCGCAAATTGCCGAGCGCGGGTCCGACGTCAGTACTTCCAGACGGTACCAATGCGGCTGTAGTGGATCTTATAAGGAGGGCTGCGTTGACACCGCTACGTCTCTGGCACGAGGTGCTACAGTAAGTGGTAGCTTCCAAGAACAACGCCAGCCGAACTGCAATACCGGAGCACGGCTATTTTCCCCCCCCTCAACCCCCTCCCCCCCCCCCCCTCCCCAAACGAAACAAACAAACGAAGAGGCATGAATATATAATGCATTTTGTCTCGTGCTCCATATTTTATTGTCTTCACCGCCGTCGCAGGTTGTATAGTGGCAGAGTCGGTGTGGAATCTTCTCAAAGGTGGTCCGAATCGTTGCTTCTTATTACTAACGCCATAAAGAATTCCGATAGAAATGTCGAAGCGGCTTTTTAGGTCTCGGGAGAACTCTTTAAAGAGCTTTGAGAAATATCTAAGTTTCCAAACTGCCATTTCTGCGTTTGTATATTCCACTGTGGCCAACATATAGGTCTCCGGTGCGATGGGAGTTCTGGTGAAGAAGAGTCCACATTCGATTTTCTCATCTAAACAACGGTCTCTACGCGAAAAAGAAAAAAAAACGATTGAAGTATCATTTATTTACCTGAACCTCCAATTCGTTTCCTTTTTTTTCTTCTTCTCCTTTTGAAGGGTGGGCACAGTGTCGTAGAAAAATAAAGCCTAACATTGATGATTCGGCTCGTCGGTTCATTCTTTAAAGTGCGAAAAGCCCAACGACATGGACAGAAAAAAAAGACTGACAGCGTCGTTGTCTGTCAGGTTTTTTTTAGTTCCTTATTGCAGTTACGCTGTGTGTACTTTTAAAAATATAGCATAGCGCAAAACTCCATAACTTGTTTGCTTTTTTTTTCACCAAGTAAATGTTCGGCGAACACTTGAAACCATATTTCTTGTCGCTTTATTTTTGTTGAACGGAAATGGCTTCGAGTTATTGTCTCCGACAAACGCAATGGCTTGGTCACTGTGGACTTTGGGACATTTTAAACCCCCAGATTCAGTTGGGTTGCACTGCATCCACTTCAGCTTTATGTTCTCCTCGTAGTGATCAACATTTGTCTTGAAGTGACACACACAAAAGTTGTCGTAGTCTTGCTGTTGCTCAGACTACCTATTGCAAACTGCACTAGATTTATAAAAAAAGACCCGTGATATATATATATATATATATATATATATATATATATATATATATATATATATATATATATATATATATATATATATATGTATATATATATATATATATTTCACTGGAATATAAATTGATTAGATACTAGAAGATGTAGACTTAAAAACGAGCATATTAACTAGAAGGCCTACGCATGTTTTGTTCGTTGACGCCACAAATATTTTAAACGCTTCTCTAATAAACGTTAATATTGCATTGGTAGATGCAACTCTGTTGTAATTTTATGTACTTACGAAGGAGGCAGCAATTTATACCTCAGGCATCGCGGAATGTTGCATAAAACTCATTGCTCGACATATTTTAGTTTTTTTTTCGTGATGTGCGGTGTAACTGGGCTTGTGTTAGCTCATCGGGAAATGAACCAGCAATTAAAGACGATGACACGTATTGCATGTCCTGAACAAAGAGAGATGCTTCTACAGCGAAGGACTCTAGGAACGTAAGGATGTGTGGCGACAGAATAACGAAATGACCGACCGGCAAGGTAAAGAAAATAGTTTTCTGGCTCTATTGTGATCTCGCGGGGGAATCTTATAGACCGAGCTCAGCGAACCCTGCTCGCGCTTGTACTTCTTTTGCCCTACCATTTTATACCCGAAAACACGCTACAGTAGCGTTAAAAAAAACGAGAAAAAAACACACATTGAAACAGCTCGAATATTACTCGGACGGAGGAAAGAGGTGGACGGTAAAAGCGCTTTTGGCGAACCTTGATTGGCCCATGGGATCTTAGCCTTGGCTAGGATCCAACTTAAGGTGAAACGAAGTATAGCTACAAAGTTTCGTTGAGTTTGAAGTTAGTTAATGCGGCAGAATAACACAAAACAATTTTATAAACCACCTTTTTACCAAGCAAGATCTGCGCACAAACGCAGTGTAAGGGGAAGGTGGAGGTCGAAAAACGGCACTATTAAAAAACAAAGAAGTGATTTCGAGGTTTAGGGCGTTTTATTACCTTTAAGTTTTCGTATATTATGTGTAACATAATTAGGATGGAATATGAACGGGTAATTAGTCAAATAGGAATTTTCGAGAACTCCCGGAAACCCAGAAAGGCGTACATTTGAGCCATTTTCGTGTGCGCGCTTTTTACTCGAAGTGTGAGGTCGCCCGCCATCCCATTTATGTTGAAAAGTAGGCCTATCTTTCCCCTCTCCGTCGCAGTTCTCTTTAGCTTCAATTTCTTTAAAAAAAAAGATTACCAAAAATTACTTTTTCTCGCCATGAAAGAATGTTGCTAAACACTCTGCCAATATAAGAACACGCTTTCCTTTTTATGTAGTTTTGGAGCATCTTCAGAGTTTGCGCCCAGAAATGTTTGGTTTTGACATTGTCTTATTATAATCAAATTTGACATGCGAATGCCTAATAATGTAGAGAATGTAACTATAAATGTTTGGTGAGACGGTTTAACTTTCATATATATGAGAAATTCAAGAAACTTTTGTTCGCCCTTTGAAATTGGTGTTTTCGTAACTTTCGGTAATGTTAAATAAAAATAGGTGCTCAATAACATCATTCGGTTGTTCATTGCACTCGCGGTTTAAAAGGAGTGAAGTTCGTTTAATTTACTTGGCTCTTTTAAGTATGGTCCCATTTTTTTGCTGCACGTGCATTGTATCCATAACGTACAAAAGAATCCGTATTAAAACTAACACCAGACATATCACAAGACGTTAAAGCGTTTCTTCTTTCGTTTTGCACAGCTCAAAAACGTCTCCAATAAGCAAACTTTCTTCTCCATTATCAAGCCACCCTGTGCTTGGCTATCACCCACATGCGTTGACCAAGAACGAGCAACTCTGACTCGGCGCCTTCCTGAAAGGGACTCTACCAACCTCGCCTACTTGCCCACCGCTCTGGACTCCCTTGACTGCAGTCGGGATGGCGTCGGGATGACGTCGTGATGCTTAATGTTTTTACATCAAGCTGGGTCGTCAAGAATCTAAATTCCCAAATTTTATTATCAAAGTCAAGAAACGGCAATTAGACAAACTGTCATGTGATGCTCGATGCATTGATCTGTTGGTCGTACGCGACACAAGAAGGAGAAGTGCTGGCGACTCACTCATCCCGAGACTAGCAGGGTCCGACGGCGGCAAGATCTCAAGGTTCAGCGTCGCAGGCCTTGTTAGTTTCACTGATTTATATAACCCAGGCGCCACCGGTACGGGCATTGGCTGCGGAAGCGGACACGTTGTCCGTAGTTGTAGCAGGAACTGGGCTGCCGACGGTCTTTTGCTGCTTTGTTTCCCATGTTACCCCGTTCTCTCCCACGTTGGCAGCTGCCTCTCGGCTCCCCTGGTTCATTTTCTCATTGCCAGCCTCTCAGCCCAAGCTGGGGCCTTTGGCCGTTCAATGATCTCAAAGACAGTCAGAAAGCCAGCTTTCGCCATGGGGACACTGCGGCCGGCCACTTGAGGGTGTTTGCAGCACCTGAGAAAAAAGTTCGCTCTGATGCGGACCTCGAGGAGGGTGGGGGGCAATCTTAGATGCCTGGGGCTTCCCTGCCTTGATTAGATTAGGAATAATTTAGACTCCTGACGACTCATCTTTATATAAAAACATTGGACCTCCGGACGCCATCCCGAATTCAGTCAAAGGGCCCCAAGGCGAGGGGTCAAGTAGGCGAAATCGGTACAGCCCCTTTCAGGAAGCGCCGAGTCGGAGTTGCTTGTTCTTGGTCGACGCATGTAGAAGGTACCCACGCACAGGGCGACTCGGAGGCTTCTGCAGTAGGGGGCAGGGGCCTGTAGTCCAGGCAAACCAGGACGGTTCCCTACACGAGGTCTTCAATTGTGTCGTAGTTGCGCCCATGAAGATGCATGTCGTAACGGGGGTGATGGACGAACGATGCGAGCAACCCTCTCCGACTCGGGAGCAGCTTGCACCGCTCGGTTGAAGAGTTCCTGCATGACCCGGATATACTTCACAAGGCCTTCTTCTGGGTGATGTGTGCGACGCTCGATTTCCCGCTGGACTCGAGACTCTAACCCCGTGCCAGTAACTCCTCTCGAAAGCTGCGGCGGAACGCCTCGAGAGATGGAAAGGGAGTTTGCCACACCCACCATCGCCTCGAACTCGCCGGCAAGGCAAGGGGGGAGGTTTCACTTCAGCACGTAGGTTTCCAAGGCGCTGGACGCTCTTGCGTAGCCGCCTGGCTCCGCCAAGGAGTCGGCGACGGACTTGCGGTCATTGAGCCTCGTAGCTCGGGCTCCCGCTGCCGCTGGCCGCCGGTTCCGCCCGTGACGGCTGCTAAACGCTTTGTCACCAACTCGAGGGCGGTGCACATGCCATCCTTGAGGGCCAGGATCTCAGCCGACGACGGACCGGAGCCCAACTCCGACTCCGACTCCGACTCCGTGTCGCTGGAGTCCTTATTCTCGGCTCGCAGTTTAGGAGGCATGGTCAAGGAAACGAAAACGTATGGCAAACAAGAGGAAAAGCAGACACGCCAAGCGGACACTAAAAACAGCAATTGATCGCTAATAGTGTTCTATTGAAAGGTATCGCGTGCGTACCCGCGGCAAGAAAAACAAGGGCCGAGGCTTAGAACGGTGTCGACGCCGATCGCAAGTTTCGCGATTGGCACGTTGTACTCACTTGTTTCTTGTTGCCCCCTTTTCTTCTGTCCATAGTGGCGCATATTATGTAACGCGAGTTGTGGCACACCCGGATTGAGGCACAGCGAGTCGAAATCCAGGTGGATCGTCACGCAGCTATGCCGGCCCTGCTGCCTGTGTACGGCGGCAGGGCACTCCCGTCAGCAGACACACATGACGACGGTCTCCATCGGCATGCAGCAACCACATTGGCACCTTAAAACAGAAAACTGGCATCAACTGTACATGTGAGTTTTACAATAAAGAGCGTATCACCTATCAGCTTGTGTTGCCGAGCCGCTTGGTTCCGTTCGGGTGCGTCTTCTGCCTCCGGTGTCGACGCGTCGACGCCGAAGACACTTCGCGGGCCGTGCACTGCCGGCGTCAAGTCGTCTAAGTTTGAGGCGTGTTCGAGGTGCGTCGCGCGTTGCGGCGCGTCGCGCGTGGGAGTGGCGTCGTACGAGATGGACCCGATATCTGCCGCCTGCCGAAGAATTTTCACACGACGACGCCACATTCGATGAAGATTTTTAAAGTGAGTCCGTCGTATGCGCACACATTCGAATAATTAGCCCGCCGGGAAGCTGTCGCTCGTGATTGGCTGGCGCACGCCCTTTCCTGTTGCCTTCCCGCCCGACGGCATCCCTGGTGTTCTGCGCCACGGCGAGGAAAGGGGGCGTAGCACAATCTTTTATTGGATTTTTAAAAGGAAAAATCAGCCACCCTTGAATATAATTTTGGGTTTTTATGATGCTTGGACCCCGTATATTGAGTTATGACTATAACTAGACGATCTCAGAAGCTACTTGAGTGCCCTTTTAATATTACTTCGTGAGTAGCGTTCACGTATACTTGGTAGACATCTATCGCTGTAATTTTATGCTCCATTTACCATCGAGCTCACATCCAGATATTATTATTATTTTTTTACAATTCAGGCAATATAGTTTCAGGGCGCACATATCGCGGTTATTGGCAAAAAGGCAAATTCTGTGTTTTTTCATAAGCCAATAAATCACGAAGTACGCAACCAAAATGACTTAGGCACCATTCCACTTTGTGAATCTCTTGCATCCACAAAATTTGAGAACATCTGGATTAGATGCCAAAATATGCATTGGACGACAAATCTTTGTTGATGAGCTTGCCGCCAAAGTTGAACGTATATTCACAATTTATCCTGATATTCCCCATTTAACATATTTCAGAAAACTAAAAAGAAAGAGTTCAGTTTGGTTTGCCGGCAAAACCACATGGGAACGGACGTACCTCGAAATTAACTCAGAACTCTCAGCTCATTTGAAAAAACGTGTTTTTCATCCTTTCGAAATCGCTCGAGTCCCGAGGGAATGACATCAACCATACGCTTACACACAAAAAAAGAAAAGAAACAAAACAAAACGGCGCAGTAAAGCCGAGGTTTTTGTCGACACTCCATCACCCCGTTGATAAGAACAGACGGGCGTAGCAGCAAACAACCTGTAGGTCGGTAAACTCCTATTAGCTCTTCGTACGTTGCGTTCAGGTTCCCATCAATGACCATTCTTTTCTCCCGTTCTCAAAATAAACGCATAAAACGCTTAGCTTCGGACGCAGCCGACGCTACAGGATAATGGGACCGATCAGAAAGCGTCAAAAGCGCAAGTCATTGGGCCTTCCATATGAATGATTAATTCAGTGATGAATAGAACACGTAGATACATATGCGAACACCAAGTCGTTTCAGTTTGGCGCTGTTTGATTGCTGCCATCAGCTTGTAGCCTCGGCTGTGTCCGGACTGAAGCTGTCACAATGTAAAGAAAACAACATTGAAGGTGACTGCTAACGGTTTCAAGATATTCAAGATATTCAAGGTATTCGAGATATTCAAGATATTCAATATATTCAAGATCTGAGCTTGCAAACGCTGCAGGTTTTATAAAACCTCGCATTACCGAGCAATGCTATATATACGTCCGATGAACTCTGATAAGATGCATTGAAAGGCCCTTAGCCTGTGAGAACAGGCAACCAACACTTTGATCAAGTCACCCAACTTTTAACTGCATTAACGTTGAAGTTTGAGCTAGTTCCTCTTCGCTCCGGTCCGCGTTGAGATGACATAATGTACCACAAGTTTTTGTGTTATTTATTTATTTCATAATACTATCAGTCCCCCAGCGGGGACTATGATAGGAGTGAGTACAAAAAACAATAGACAATGTAATACACAAGCGTGTGCGCGTGCGTGGGTGCGTGCGTGCATGCACATGAATATGCTTTTGTGTGCCTGTGCGTACGTCCGCGTGTACGTCTGTTTGTGTATGAATGTGGGCATCTTTATGAAGTGCGTGTTTATAAATGCATATATGTGGGCGCGGGGGCTGTATATCTTTTGATACATTGTATATATAGTTTTATAGATTTTAATCCACTCGGCGGCAGGCTAGCAGGCGCACCTGCGAAAGGGTCCCAACCCTTCTGCCTAGCCTTGAATACTCCCGAGTGGATACTAGAAAATGTGCAAATTAAAATATTATATATTATTAGTATTAGTATTATTATCATTGTAAATATAATAATAATTATCATCATCATTATCATCATCATCATCAACAACAACAGCTGCTCATTCGTCTCTAATAGAGGCCAGCTTGATGTAATTTACTTTGTCTTAAGTAAAGCATTTGACATTGTAAATCATTAAATATTGCTAGCGAAGCGGTCAAAACTAGATGTTCACAATTCGCTACTTTCGTTGCTCAAAGGTTATTTGCGTGATAGAAATTGTTTGTTAGCTTACATGGTAATCATTCTGCTACTTATTAGGCTACAACGGGGGTTCCTCAACATTCCGTTCTCGGTCCCGTTCTGTTTTTAGTTGTTGTTAATGATGTTTCAACTGTGATTCGCCACTTTTTTTTCTACAGTACGCAGATGATATTAAGATGTTGATAGAGGTACGAGACCAACGCGACTCTGTTTCGCAACAGAATGATATAAATGCTTTAAAAAAATGGTGCACCCTTAATGACGTAAAGCTAAATATTTCAAAAACAAAAGTCGTGCCCTGCACTCGAAACACACGCAATATTATATTTCCTTAGAACATTTAGTCAGATATCTTGGCTCCTCTGAACGAAATCAAAGATCTCTGGAGTGGTATTTGACAATACATTACGTTTCTCCAGTCATGTCGACCACATTTTGAGCTCAGCTCTACGCACGCTCGGTATTGCGTGCCAACATCACTAAGGAGTTTAATAACCCTAGCACCTTTTGCACACAGTGCCGTGCCTTGTGTCGAACACACATTGAATATGCTTCTCTAGTTTGGAATAGAATTTGCGCGACAAAATCTATTGGGATCGAACGTGTTCAGAACAAGTTTTTTTCTATGTCTATATACGCTCATCCTTACACGCTTACAGACCGGGCAACGCGTCTATAGCACAGTTGATCACCTAGCCGCCCCAGTTCAACGTAGCTTGGCGCTGCTTACTCTGCGGCGTAGGCGAGAATATGCTGATATTATATTTCTATACAAACTTACCCACAACATCACTGACTGCCCTGCATTGGTGTCTAAAGCACATTTAAAAATTCCCCTAAGAACAACGAGGCAAAATATACCATTGTACACTGCGCGTCTAATTAATCTTAATAATCCCGTGTCGAGGATTTGACACACCTATAATTACTCATTTTCGGACAATCTTGATATATTTAACAGTAATGCACTCGAGTTCATCAAAACACTGAAGATCCACACCTAAACTTACTCTACTGCTTCCTGTACTAGTCCGTGTTGTTCAGAGCCGTATTCTATACTATGGCTTCCTTTTTACCCCTCTACCCACAAATTGATCGTGGCGATTGCACCGTCGGCTTTTATGCATAAAGTGTATTTGACATTGTTTTTTTAATGTTGTCTCTCATGTGTGTTGATTTGTGCAGTGGCATACCTGCTATGTTGACTTAATGCACCCGTACTGAGAACGCAAGATTGTTTCTGAGCACTCGAATAAGAACAATGATTTATTTAATGATTGATTGTTAAAATCAAAAACAGCGCGAAGACGAGGGTAAAGTAAAAGGTAACCGGCAGGACACAGCGCTGCTATCGGAAAGTAAGATAGAAATGTCGCTAACGCAGTCTGGCACTAACTGCGTGTTTGCCTCATTGATATGTTTCTCGCACTTTCACATACTTAAAGGAAAACACGTAAATTTAGAACTAGAAAAAGTTGTAAAATTTGAATGTAAGCGGCGTAAAGATAATGCTCGTAAAGTTATTTTTGTTTTTGTTAATATTAGAAGCGTCGTAATGTCAAATTGAAATTTACGTGTAGCACTGCCCCCTGCTGCCCACCGCGCGCAGGAAACGAAGGTAGTAAGAAGGAAGACCAACCAAATGGACGTCATCGCTGATGTAAAGTGACCTCGTCTTTTCTTTCATCTTGCTTGGAGGTGGCGACGATGAGACTGCCACGCATTTGACGAAATAACAAGCCGCCTCGTTGACTCCGATGCAAAGCGTCGGCCTA
>JAZHYW010036658.1:0-32816 GCA_037355805.1 Ixodes ricinus
TCAATCAGAGCCAATTAGAGAGCTCGGCGTTTTGATGTCACCACAACCCCTGGAAAGAAGCAGACGAACTTGCGCTCCGCATACTTTAACCTTAACGAGACATTAGCAAGAAAAAAAAAGTATTTTTTTTCAAGAGCTTAGATGGGGTAAGTATTTTTTGTAATTTTGCTACACGAAAATAAAAAACAATTTCGCGCAATATTTACTCCGTTAGACGCAATTTATGTGGAGGTTATGGCCCGCCCTAAGCCCGTCCACAAATCAGTTGCCCCGCTCATTACTACTAGATTGGCTTGGATGCTCGACCGAACACGCTAACAAGCCGCGTGTCTCCCTTTTGCGACATCTGGCGTTTCGTATGTCGTCTGAAAACGGCTGCTAGTTGTGCGAGCTTCCGCGCGTGATCCTCCGGCATCGTCTGCTGTTTCACCGTAATCTATCGCCAGTGTACCATGCCCGAAGGACGCGGACATATACGCTACCCGTCCGCGTCCGTTTTCCTCTTCGTCCGTCTGCTATTCTCTTTCCGTCTAAAAGCGTTTACAAACACTCGCAAGACTTGACCATAAAAGCGGCGTTTTAGCGTTCCATCATGGAAAGCGGGGTCATATGAACGATGTGGCCAACTAGGTGGCGTTCTGAACGTGCGACGTGCTGCGCCGCCAATGGAACAAAACAAAATGGTTCGCGTGGGTGGTGTCTTCGGCGCCATTAGCGTTGGCGAAGCGCAAGTTTGTCTGCTTCTTCTGCAGGGGTTGTGGTGACGTCAGAACTCCGAGCTATGATTGGCTCTGATTGAAGAAAAGTGGGTGGACCTCCAAGCAACTTGCAGCTCCACATTGACAAAGAAAGGAGTACGACATGTATCGGCTGCGGTGCGGTTTTAAGAAACAGAAAAAACCAAAAAAACCTGGGGATTGTTTTGTGGGGCAAACAATAAAAAGGACGAAAAGCTGGGAGCGAACGTTTTCAGCCATTGAAGAAGTATTTGACGGCCCCAGCAACGAAGTTAGAGCAAATGGTTATCGCAAGTTCGACCCAATGTCGTCTACGACATCTGCTTACAGGTGAGTGATCGTTCACCTTTGGCGTTAGGGTGATATTTACAATTCATAATATACGATTGTTAGCTACCTTTTTTCGATACCGTGAGCATTAAGTCGGTCATCCTGACAGAGTGGAATTATGCTTGTGCTCAGTGAACGGCTCTCGCTTGCGTATAGTTCGATCATGCCAAAGAAATGTCACAATGTGGGGAAGAATTTTTTGTGGCTCGTTATATTTATTGTGGGGACGAGCTTGGCCGATAAAGCCAATAAGTATTTGATATTTGTATCCCTCAAGGTCTCCGCGAAATATTTCGCAGCGCAACCTGCATCTGCCGGGTTGGTGTCGCCGGCCGGCGCAAACACGCTGCCGCAGTTTTTTTTTTTTAATATTTATATTGACGAGGACTTTTATTGCACCTGCCAGCCTCCAGCAATGGAAAAACCAAGCAAGAAAACCGTGCACAGCCCGAACACGGCCTCCAAGGATTTGTTTCCAGGTATCTTCGTCCCACTTCACACACGCAGTAATTACCCCTCTAGTATATTGAATAAGAATCGGCTCTTGCAGATACTCATTTTTACGTGAGACTTAAGAAGTGTGTATAATAAGGTAGCCCCACAATTGAACGAGAATTCAAGAGAAAGGGTAATTTCTTCACAATTTTCTCAATTGGCTAGTGTGTAATATTCGAGTAGAGTCCAATTTAATTATGCAATTAAGCCCAAACCCTTCTTTGAGCCTCCGTATTGTTCCAGGAGGTGCAAGCACATGCCCGGAAGCCCGGCCTGCTTCTCCATCTGTAATCCTCGAAAGCTATCCCGACATCAAAGGCCCCTGATGAAAGTTTTAAAAACTCTCTAGCAGGGGTTCCAGCAACAGCAGCTGCAGGGATGTGCTGAACCGCATGATTGACGAGGTGTACCGGGCCGTGGAGAAGGAGAGGCTCGTGAAGCTCTTCGTAGCCACCAAGGAGCATCGAGAGGAGTACCACTACATTGAAGCTTCCTCCGTCGGCCTGAAAACATGCCTCAAAGTGGTCGACTCTTCCTTCGATTGTACTTTTTATTGCCCTTTCATCCTTATGCTTCCCACCACATGTGAAGTCTATCTGGGGCATGAATCTGTTTAAAGCATTCATGTTTCCCGGCAGTTGCATGCCTCGTGAATTGGGCCCTATCAGTGCCCACTATAGTGCCTGCTATTCTCTGCCCAGTTTTGCATGGTAACTCAAGTTTCGTGCGTTGTGCTAACAGACACAAACAATGATATCGTAATGATTCAAATATGTTTGAGGAATTGGCGCACGGACCGGTTTGCCATCGGGATAATTTGGCGAATTCATAAAGCATTAAACCTAAGAACATGCCATTATTTACGAGACATGCAAACGCTATATCATTTTTTTCTGCTTGGGTGTCAAGAGCTCTTGTCTGGGTACGGGATCACTGCGCCCATGTTTGAAGAAGAACGCCGCATGCATTATTAACGCTAGATGCCGTAGCCTGTTTTTTATTCTACTTGTGTATTGGTGGGAGCTCTTGTCTGCTTCGTCTGAACAATTCCTCCAGGTAGCATGAAGAGCGGCGCATGCTCATCATGAGCACAAAGGCAGAGCGCATCCGCACAAGGGGAGGGAATCATGATGCTTTAGACTTGAGCATGTGCGCTCCAAAGTACCAATCACACAAAGCTGTACAGTTCGGTAATTCGCACATCCCCATTATTACCACAGCTATGCATGGTATGACAAATTCACATCAGGGAGAAAAGTATTTGCAAATTTTTAAAACTTCTTGAATGACCTCAATAAGCATACAGTACACATGGTGTCTACCGACCTGGAAAACCTGGATTTGTCAGAGAGGGTTCTCGTAGAATCTGTACCCAGACGAATATTTTTACTTCTCCTACTTTTGCCCTATTTACTAAAGCCATTTTCTCGTTTTATCTTTCACAGCACATCATATTCATTTCACTAACAAAAACATCATACATAAAACACATGTAGAAACGCAACCGGTGATGATGATGAGTGTTAGCACTGACGGAGACATTTAATGTTCTGGAAAAAAATATTCCACAGTTTGTGCTGTTTTACTGAATAAAGTTCTTGTTTTACAAATCTCGTGTCCACTGTCACACGCATGCAAATAACCTTGAGCTGCTTGCAGTAACCGACAAACCTGCCACACTAAAGAGCACAGCAACAGCTGCGTAAATGTGCTTAACTCGCAGTTCATTTAGTATGACAACCATAAAAATTATGTATTCAAAAATGTTAGGACGGCCTAACCATAAATTCGGTATAAATAACAAAGCCACTGGACTCAACATTGTAGGGTTATTTTTTTCTACTCTATGCATGTACACTTGAGGCAGTGGAGGAGCACAAGTTGCTTTGAGGTCCACCGACCATCCTTCAATCTGAGCCAATCAGAGCTTGGAGTTCTGACGCCACCACAATCCCTGCAAAAGAAGCGGACAAACTTGCGCTTCGCACAGGCTAATGGCGCCAAACCCCACCCACGCGAACCATTTTTGGTGCCATTGGCGGCGCAGCCATCGCACGTTCGGACCGCCGCCTAGTTGGCTACATCGTTCCAATGACGTTTCTATGATGGAACGCTAGAACGCCGCTTTCATGGTCGAGTCTTGCGAGCGTTGTAAACGCTTTTAGACGGAAACAGAATAGCAGATGGACGAAGGCGGAAACGGACGCGGACGGGCAGCGGCGTAGATGTCCGCGTTGAACAAGAAAAAGTAACACAGGCGCAAGTCATAAAAGAGCTCACCAGTCCTCCAGCAGCACACAACTTCCCATGCATCTAACATGTTGACATTCTTTCAGACCTCAAAAAGGTCTGTCCGGTGTCATGTACAGCGTTCGTGAGCATGGCACATGCTTTGTTCGCTTTACAAAGCAGCAGACATCCGCATTGAGCTCTGGAAATTGCACGCTGCCTGTGGATTTGTGAACATTGGAAAAGGGAATACTTAATGAGCAGTGGCGTCACTCAAGGTCAGCACCACCTGAAGCAGTAACCCGCCGCGATACCCCACTCCCCCCCCCCCCCCCTTTTTCACTCCCCGGTCTATCATTAGAAGGGGGTGGTGCTGGCTCATGGCAAGCATCGCAAATTCTGCAAAATAAAATGCCACTTGTAAGTGCAGATAAGTGATTCCGGCACGAGGTTACATAACTAATTCAGTATTAGGCATGGCCTCGGCTGCCACGTCAACGAGAGTCTGGAAAGCACCAAGATGAGAGAAGGCCCATGTTCGTCACTTTCGCCATATGCGCATGACCCAGCCTCACAGGTCACGGCAGGAACAGGAGCCTCCACTGGTGGTGGCTGTAGTTGTTGGCAACGTCCAGACCGCGTAAGCATCCTAAAAAGTGATCCAGAGTTTGCATTTTGCGTCATAAATCAGGTCACTATCACCTTTTTGCCCTCTCGGCATTTTGTGCCTTATTCTTGTAGATGGTAGGAAAAATAGAATTCACATACGAGGGATGTGCCTCGGCATTGTTCCTTCAGTTATTTATAAAGGGGGCGCTGCAGATCCTCGTCGAAGGAAACGGTCGCCGCTTAAAACCGTCCTTTCTAAAAAAAATAAAAAAAATATGCGACATTTCGTTTGACCAGTGGAAAAGACAAGATGAACTTTTAATAAGCTCGCATGCAAACAACATATCATCAAAAAAACTCACTGCCGGCGTTCGGTGAAAAGGCATGAAAGAGACGATACGAGCGCCTGAAATGCAAACTCGTCATGTGTGGCACAGCCAAATTTCCCTATCACGTTTGGTATATTCACAATTGTGTTCTAAGAACGATCTCGCTTTATTTCTTTGCCAGTATACTAACAAAAAACACGCCTCAACATATACAACGTTTCCTTTTGTCGGCGTACTGCCGTGATCTAAGCTTGCCGTCGTTGCGTCTCGTATGGCTTTCCAGTGAAGCGGTAAAACTTCCGGGACTGACCACGTTCGTTTAGGTGGTTGCTACACCCATCCACACAACAGCACAGCATTCCGGGTTTGCGTTTTTTCTTTTCAATCGCAAGTGCATAGCAATCAGCGGTGAAGTGACCAGCGATGGCAGCAAATGGAAAGAAAAGACCGCTAAGTACGCGAGCCGCTCTTTTCAAAGCGTTCCGCTAGAGGCTGGAATGGCCCATGCTGAGAACAAGCTCACATTAATAGGTTGCTAAGACTGGCGCTCTTGATGGTGTGGAATGCGCGTTGCAAACGAACTGTGGAAGCTCGCCGTCAGCACGCGGATCCGCAGTCGTGCCCAAATATATGAACTCCAGGGAATACTGACCATACAAGCGTCTGCCAGCGTCGCAATGATGTGCGGTAAAAAGCGACCAAGAGGACTGCATAAAGTAACAAAATAAATACGCTCTCATTTCACCTTTTACGTTCCCTTTATTTTTCTCGCATATCATCCAAGGTATTATCCGCGAGCAAGGTGAGAGAGCGCCATGACGCACTACTGAAACGGGATCTAGAATTATTTCATTTGGCAGGGCAGGCACAACCAAAAACTTGATATCTACTTGCATTTTGAAGCGAAATGACGGGAACATACCTGAATTAACATCATGCGAGCCGAACGCCCGATTACCTCTAGCCAATTCTCTCGCAAATTTTTACCGTAAAAGGTATCCTCTCGGTATTTAAACCATGATCCCAATCACGACGGTTAAACAATTCGTAGAGCACCGGGGCCGCTTTCACGGGAGCCAACATATTTATTCAGCATCATAAAGCGCAAAGAAAGAAATCAAGCCAGATCGGTCAAAAAGTGAATGTGGGACGAGGATTAGGCCAGTCTGACTGTGGAAACAAGCATCCGCACAGCACCATCGAAGGCGCGTACTGGCGACAGTTGTTTCCTGCAAACTGCGTCGGTTGATGAGATGTTCCTCTAAACACTTCCGTGAACTCATAACGACCCGCACCCACAAAATTGACAAACTCAACGAGCTACGCTCGTTCGGAACTCTGCAGACACCGGCAGCCATGTTTGCTATCGTTTGAAACCGAAGCGGAAAGGCAATCTCAGGATATTTCTGTAAATAATAATGACTATATCTAGTAGATTTGTTTCTCAAACATAAAAAGTAGATTGAAATACTATTACTGTACGGAGATACAAATCTTTAACCAATCTTTCAGTCGTCAATCTTCTCCCAGCCAATTTGATATGTAAGCACCTTGTAAACACGCGGAGAGGCTCAGCTAGTGGCGCCCAGCACAGTCTAATGGTGAATTCCACTCGTAGATCCGGAGCGCTTTCTAAAATCCGCGAGGGAGGCAAAATTCCGCTCCGTGGGACACACTCCGAATCGACGAGCGGAAGATGAACTCGCCTTTTGGAGCGACCCCTCCCCGCTCCCACTGCTCCCCCCTCGGCCGTTCAAGATGGCCGCTGCTCGAACTTGACGAGCCCCCAACGCTTAGCCGACTGATCTTTCCGACGACCAGTGACAACTGTCATTGCTTAGCTGCAGAAATACCACACGACACAGGACGGGCGAAAATATCCACTCCACGGAGCCCATGTCACAAATAACGAGGAAGACGTCCGCATTCGGCACCGTCACATACCTTTCGGCCGCCTCGAAGCGGCGGGGCACGCACAGCGATTGCCATCGGTGGAGTTCAAATTGCTGATACGACTTTAATAAACACAGAGGTAACAAACCATCACTGGCACAGTCGTTGCCTAATCTGTTCTTGCTTTATTGCGCGAGAAAACGTCGGCGGCATGCAGCGTAAAAAAAGTAAACAATCAGTGGCGGCAAAATGAACAGGCCTAACCTTGCGTCGGCCTCCTTCCGATTTTCTGCCGTTCTTTTTCTCGTTCTTCCTCTCACGATCACAGATGTCAGCGCTTCCGATTTGTCACGCTCCTGTCCCGGCTTTCAACGCGAGGTAGAAGCGTCCGAGCCGTCACAATCCCGCGTAAACAACCGATGCATCCAAGAAGACCCATCTCGACCGACTCGGCACCGTCCCCCGTCCCTTCGTCGACGGCGCGGAAGCGCGGCCGGTCGCCGGCAACGCCGCGTTGCGCATGCGCCACCGTCCTGGGAGGGGAAATGACGTAGCGCGCTCTGTGGCGCTCTGTCAAGTTCCGGGTAGATCTCTCGAATCCCGCAGATCAAGTTTGGCGGAGTTGGAGGCGCTCCACGGGGCGGTAGCTGCCAGAGATCTACGAGCGGAAGATGACCAAGTCGAGCCAGATCTGCGAGCGGAATATGCGCGCTCAAAATGGAGCGCTTTTGGAGCGCTCGAGATCTGCGAGCGGAATTCACCATAAGATAAGATACAAAGCACATAAAATGCGGCTAGTGACGTAAATATTTGTTGGAAAAAAATATTTTTCATAGCGAAACTTTTTTTCCATACGTGTTCCTTTATAGAACAAATTTGTTTATTGCAGCGTCCCTTTATGTCAAAGCGCAGCCGACGTATTGAGCCGATGGTCCTATCAAGCAGCATCAGAAACCCGACGTCACGGCGTTCTAGTCTTTCTGTTTATGTGCTTTCAGCGGCCGATCCCATTAAGAGCACGAAGTTCAGAGTGATTTCCTATATGTTAAATCAAACGATTTGGTATAATTAGGTCTGTCTATGAAAACACAAATACTTCGCTAATCTTAATTTACACCAATGGCATTGACATGAACCAGTCCGAGGACAATAAAAATGCATCTTTTGTGAGGACCGACGTATGATACGTAAAACAAATCTGTCAGGGGTAAAGCAGCAAAACGACTATTCATTCAGTTAAAATGTCTTTAAAAATGCATAGATCACTGCCCGTGCATGCTAAAATAGACCAAGTAGTTAAAAAAGCGCTCTTTATATTATATTTTGCTATATAGCTAGACAAACGTTTTCAACTTCCGGAGAGTGAGCTGAGCTAAAATATTACACTTACAGGTCCTCAGCGTTTTGGAGGAAATAATTTTATTAGACGACAAAAGTTTTAATTTATTGTAGCCTCCATCTGACCGGTGCCTTCTAGATTATTAGGTTATTAAAGAGACAATTGCTCCCATGCGCTCGTGCAGGCGTCAGTGTCCTTCGCGGATATCCGAAATCAACAGCACTTTATGCTAAACAAATTGCAAAACGCACTGAGATGAAAAAATATTGAACGACCGGTTTTGTGTGCTAAACCCTTTTTGGTATATAGCTGGTGTCATGTTCAACTAATTGTCCGCTACCTTGTAAGACTGTAAGTGTTGTAGTGATGTTGTTTTAAGTCAAGCTTGGTTCGAAACACATATTGATATTTCACAGTATTTTATGGAATTTATGGATCCTTAAGTGAAAAAACACTAAATTGTTAAGATCATCTTATACCTTGTCCCCACGCATCCAAAGAAATGCACTGGCGCAATTATCTGCGATAAAAGCATTCCGTTAAAACTTGAGCTGTTTTATTTTATTTAAAAATATTGACTCGGAGAATTCAAGTCGTCCTCAAAATGGTAAGGATTAAAGATGGTTTACTTGGACAATAATATTCCGAAACGTTCCTGGGGTTGCCAATGGAATGAATAAAGTCAACCTATTAAAGAACACTGTGCTTTTGGTAGAACGTTCATGAACGCTCTAAAAAAGCAGACTAACAGACTAGTGTAAGACTTCTACTTTACCAACACAATTTTGAAAAATAAATATGGCGAACGGAGTAAAATAAATAAATTCAATGACGTTCTCTTTTCTTATGAAGGTACCAAGGAAATATATGTTTCATTGACAGTTCATGCAGTTGCTCTAAAGACGGTGCATATCACTGAGCAGTCTTTCTTGGGTGCGTTTAAAGAGCGGATACAACCAGCTCCGTATCACATTTATAACCTTACATGGTCTGGAAAACTGTTTTCAAACAAGAGTAGGAAAACGTCCATTTACTTTTGTATTCGTTTTATGACTACTCTGTTTGATATGACAAAATTCCGTTTTCGATTTAGCCTCTTTCTGACCTATAAAAATTCAAATAATTTTTCTTTGCTGGAACGCCCCGCCGGAAGTTTATTACCGCCATTACACACTTTTTACTACATTTTGCTTTTGTTTTGAAAGCACCCAGGCGTTTTAAGGAAATTGAACTTTTGCGTGCGTTTGGAGAATGGTATAAAACTCAAATCTTATATCGTGTCTTGGATGGGGAACAAAATCCGCACTGATCTTATAATTGTATCTGTTTTTTATTTATTACTAACAACAATCAATTTTTTTTTAGCTGAAAACATTGTTTCTAAAGGGAGATCATATTTTAGGCCTCACTAATAAACGAATGAATAAGCTAACTTAAAAATAGTCAAGTAACACAAAAAACAACGTTTATGGGTAAGCTTACATGACTGCATGTGCTTGTCGCTACACGGTTTGCCAGAATAAGCGATCGTATGTTTTATTTTCTGTCATAACTGTATTCAATTCTTTTAGACAAGACTAGTGTTGTGGAATCTGCCAACGTGAGGCGCCAACCTAAAGGCGGTGAAATGTCGTATTTGACACCAACATGCACAAATGTTTAGCGTAGTGCGCGTACGCATTGATGTTGCATGCTTAGACCGCATTCCTCAATTTCAGCTTGTTATATATAAGTCAAACCAGTTTATAACGAACTGTATAAAACACCCGGTTTCGTTCGATATATCCAATATTTTGTTATAGCGATAATCCGCTAATAACATTTTTTTACAATTTGTTCGTTATACGCAGAGGATGCTTAACGAAGCTCCTATGTAAGTTGAAGGTGGCGCCAACGTCCGATTTTGTTCACCCCGTTCGACTCTGCGAATAATTATGTCTGACAAAGAATTTCACTATATGCGGAACCAGTGACGCTCGTTTCCTAGGGAGTGTTTTTAGACCTTACCTTACAGCGTTCCTCAAGCACGTGTTGGTTTTTATTTTTATTTGTACATTCCACTAAAAATTAGTTGAAAGATACGCCTAGTCCTGTCTAGATTTTTCTACGCTTTGTCAGTGTTGTTTCGACGCGTTACCATTGATGAAGTCCTCTCTGTCCTAGAGCTGAAGAGCGTGATGCTGCTTCGTCGCCATCTTGAACCGTGAGCCGCACCAGATTGCAGTACAAAATGGCAAATTGCAAGAGGCTTATGGAACGAAGTTTACGATTCCGAGACTCGGTCTGCAATGCGTTGACACCGTGCGCCTCCCAAATTTTGTCTGTTCCTAAACCACCGGTGACAACGGAGTTGATTGGGAGAAACCTGAAAAACCTGAAATCTGAAACCTGATAGGGCGCTAGGGCGCTAGGATGTGAAAAAGCGTAAGGAAGTGGAGGCTTCATGCCGGGCGAGGAGGAACCTCCGTCTGCACTGCAAGAAAACCGAACAACGGAAGTGCCGGAGCTCTCGTGTCTTGCTGGTCGTTGTAGGCACTGGAGATTCGACATATCCATTGTGTAGTTCGTTATGCGAGATATATCTTTGCATGCGTACTAATAAAACATTTTCGCGTGTTCGATATAAGGGTTAATTCGCTGTAGCCGAGTTCGCTTGTAATCAGGTTTGACTAGTTGAAAAAGTCGTTACAATATCCTCGTTAGCAGTCAAAGCTCATATCGTAATAAATCTCTATGCAGGGCTGGGTGTCGATTAAAAATTTTAACCCGATTAACCACTAGCCCTCAATCGATGAATTAATCGAGTAATCCATTTTATTCACCTCGAACTACGTACAATATAAGAAAGTGCCAAAGGACACATTCTTATAACCACATGTCATCAATAGTAAAAATGTCAAACCTAATTTAAAATATGACGCTGCAGCTACAAAAAGAAAAGTAAAATAAAACGTGCGCACAGTCTGAAAAATAAATTATTGAAGATTATAATTTTATCCTTATGATCTTCCTGGACGTCAGTCTTATGGAATGCCGAAGTGCTTTACAGAGGAGAGTATTGGGAAAACAAAAGTGCTGTCTTTTTTAACGGAAATATGAGCACCCACTTAAAAAGCCGGCATTTTCTCTTTCATTTTTTTAATTTATTTGAGTCAGCTGATTAACCGGATGAAAAGCTGATCGCGATTGAAGCGTTAAATAATTAATCGGAAGCTTAATTGATAAATTGCCCAGCCCTAGTAGAGAGTACTTCATTCACGTACTTTTGATTTGTCCTTTCTATTATACTACTCGCACAAGCACCCATTGCATGTACTAGTACTTTATTTAACACTCTAATTAGTATACATCAAGTACGTATATTCTGCGTCATAAAAGCTCGTATAGCCCTCACATGTCCGTTATGAGTACTCCTTCTTTCTGTCCAACTTTATCTCCTTTTTTTTTCGCTCACTATATTTTACCGCCTTCATCCCCATATGCTCTTCTCCTCCATAAAAAAAAAAAACACGGACGGATTGTATTTTTTTTTGCCATCAGTCAAACAACACGTTGAACGTCAAATCGCAAATGATAATTAATAGTACTCAGGGCTATCATTCTAAACCATACTGAAACTAGATAAACCAGGCGTCAAACCAGGGTAGTCCCTAATCCTGGAGAGTGTAGTAAGCCAGTAATTCCCATGGGGTTCCATGGAAACGTGTGGATTATGATGATACCTTAGGGTTTTTTTTTCCTCCACTATAATTTATACACATTATTGGAGATCGTTTGTCTCATTGGACAGTATGCTGCCTCTGCTGCTGCTGCAAGTTAATGGTCGACAAGGCATGACAAGTTTGCCTCCTTCAATAAATCACAAGCAATAGTTATAAATAATCGCGATCCAAGGTACCATTTTCTTTATGGAGAGAAGCTAATGGTGCTTGATACTGGTTTTAGTTCTGGAGCCAATACAGTTCTTTTTATTGTTTTATTAATTCTTCATTTCATACGTTTACTGCCGTTGGGAAGCCTCAAACTTTGGGTGGTGATAGGATAACGCTACGCATACCAGGCATACAATTAAAAAGTGTAAAAAAGTCTATAATAAATTAATCAAAATTGAATAAAGCTTCAGAGATCACCATAACTATTGCCATTGAACCACAAACGACTAAGTCTATTATTGCCGCTTTTTTGTTGTGTATCTCTTCTCCCTTCAAGGCTACCAAAACTTAGATGGGTTCTGAATTGATGGTCACAAATCCTTTCCAAATATATTTTCGCTCAAGAACGATCTGATGCCTTTGCAGACATAATCGATGTTTCGAAGCATGAGCGACGCCAATCGCTGCCACAAGTGTCTATAACCCTCTCTGATCAATTAGACTCACCAAAGATATCGATTCTGAGGGCTGACAGGCCGCGAACGAAACATACGATGGAACGCAGTTCTGGAGCGAAGAGATCCGTTCGGGCGATAACCCCACGTTCGTAATTGCACAAGAAATACCAAACGGATGGTAATAAAAATATTTAAAAAACCAGGCTTCAGCGGGTATGTGGGAGTTTTCTCGCGAAGAGACGATTGTTTCCTTGGAAGGGTGTTTTCATCACGTTCGATCGTCCAGACGCCCACGATTGGGAAACTTATTTTGCGATCTCGTCCGATATGACCTTGTGCGAAGACTTAGCAATGAGACGCAACGGAACGAAGAACCTTAGTGTCGTGGTTCACGCTTCAGAAGATTGGGGTCTTGGGCGATCTCTGTAGTCTATGTGGGTTATCTTCGGGTCATGTATTCCTCCCACTAGCGTTTTCTCTAAGAACATGAAAACTAGAATCATGACTTGTTTGAGGAGGGTGAAATGAGTCAAAGCTTGCATGTGTTACTGACTGTGGCAATGAGACCATATAGTTTGGAACCGTGGTTAACGCTGGGTCCTGTCGACACTGCGGTGAACGACATGCTTTCGGCAATAAATTTAGGTGTCAAATGTGCCGTATGCAGTGATCCACCAATGGCTGATATCGGCCGTCTGGATAACCCATGCCAGAAATGCGATGCTTTTTTCGGTTTTCCGATTACGCTAACATAATGCCGCATCCTAAAAGAAATTTAAACAATACGTGCTCTTCTCGTAAAATGACCTTTATGAATCTCACCATATGACGTTCATCTGTGTTGTACTTGTAATATCGTGAAAAGTACTTACCTGAACAACACGTTCTTAGCTCATTATTCATATTTTAATGCGAAAGCATTAACTGTCTCATGGAGCGAGCCGATGTCATCAGCTTGGAAGCCGCGCCAAACGGCACCTAAACTCCTTTCTCCAAGTGAAGCCGGCTGACAGCATTGAAACCACGCGAAAAGGCTTGCCAAACAGCACCTAGTTTCCCCGATCCCAAAGGAGCGGAGTGAAGCTGATGGATTTCGGCTTCGGTCCCATTGGCTGGCGCGCGTCCTAGTTTTAAGAAACGAGGCTCCCATTGGCCGCTGCGCGTCAGTTTCAACGACCGCCACCCCATGGCGCTGCGTCTCCGCGAGGCAGCGGCTCCACCAATAGGTCGGCATTTTGCGCTGTCCTCACACACACTCACGATCACCATTTTTCCCTCAATTAGAACTCACGCCCACTCACGGTCACGATTTATTCAAAGTAGGGTCATCACCTGACTCACCCCATGGTTCAACACAAAACCAAAACTCACTCGCCGTCATCATCACGGTCATCACGCTCTCTACGAAAACTCCTTGTCGAAATGACGTTGCGTTGATTTATCGTCGATACGTTGTTAATGACTAAATGATTTCATGGTCATGATGGGTTTTCCTGTAAAATTTAGAGGAGACAAAGAATTGCTGTTTAGGTCACGTAAAGTAAATTACCCGTTAATTTTAGCGGGTAAACTGGAAGTTTCGGCCACAAGACGTAAATTTTCCCTCTAACTTTAGGGGGGAAACTGAGTAAACGATAGGACAAGTGCCATACATTTTCGCAATGTGTATAGCTAAACGTTACGTCAATTTTTCTGGTAAATTTTGCGGGGAAACTTAAATGGTCTGTATGTCCCGTGACGTCAGGTCACATGACATCAATTTTTCCGATAAATTTAGCTTAGACACGGAATTCGCGTGTAGGTCTCGTGATATTAATGTCCTCGTTAAATTTGTCGGGAAACGCACGGACGTTGGAAAGTTATTTTTGGATTGGGGGTATAGCGTTCAAAAAGCATTTCAATGCTTGAAACAAAGAGCGCAGGATCATGAAGCCTTCACGCGCATAATTGGTTTAGCCTCGGGTAGCAAACGTACAAAGATGACGAGCGCCATGACGATGCGCTTTTGACGCTGCCTGACTGGCTCTGTAGGATCGCTACGTTGGCTTTCGCATGTAGCTGATAGGGAGTGGCAGTTTGATACTTTAAACCCATGTTACGGAAGAAAAAAAATGGCGCGGGATGGCCAAAGAAAACACGCTTTTCTTGTAAGGCTCGTCAAATTATGAGGCCCTGAGAAAACCAGCCTTCCGCGTTAAGTCCTATTTCGAACTCTTTTCTGTTCGCGTTCCGCCCATTGAGAAGTATGCGGGAAGCGCCTCAGCACGCAGCTCATATCGCCGCGCTACAGTGTTCTTCCGCAGCGAAAAGGCCGTCTGCTTTCATCGCCGTCACCATGGAAACGAATGCCGAATGACCTTTTCGGACGGCGCGTGTTTCACTGGGGAGCGTGTTAACACACCTCCCCGCCTGCGTTCACTACTCTTCGCGGCGACAGTCTGCGGCTGCTCATTACAAAACTATTAAACTTTGGCTAGCAGACGGCGTTCGGAAAATCGGCGTTCGTTGCCATGGTGACGGCCGATGAAAACAGACGGCCTTTATGCTGCGGAAGAACACTGCGGCGCAGCGATACGAGGTGCGTGCTGAGGCCCTTCCCGCATGCTTTTCAATGGGCGGAACGCGAACAAAAAGAGTTCGAAATAAGGACTTAACGCAGAAGGCTGGTTTTCTCCAGCGCCTCATAATTTCATGAGCCTTACACGAAAAGCATGTTTTTAGACCGGAGTTTGGAGATAGTTATTTTTTACAACAACATGAGTCTAAAGTATCAATGGGACTAGTGAGTTTTAGGGAACCGTTTTTGCACATCCGATACGGTACGATGGGCCCTCCGGTACGAACTGCGCATGCGCTGCCACAGAAGACTCGTATATGCGCAGTTCGTATCCGGAGGGCCCATCGTATCGTATCGGATGTGCAAAAACGGTTCCCTAAAACTCCCTAATGACACCATAAAACGTCTCGAAATATGGGCTAGTGCGAGTAATCTCATATAATAAAAGAAAAAAACCAAGACTACCTTTTTAGCTTCCAAAAATAGGGATCTTGACCTTCCAAGTGATATTTCTTTAGACTCCTCGCCTATTGAAATAGTGCGTTTAAAACTTTGGGGGTGATTTTCACGAATCACTTGACTAGGACTGAACATGTGGACAATATCATTTTTAAACTCGTGTGTTATCAGTGGTACGTCACAAAGACATCGTCATGTGCTTCCAACTGGAGTTTGGTTGCTTTTATATAACTCATTATTTGCATCCCATCTGAACTGCCGTAATTTTGTCTGGAGTACGACAACCTAAACTATAATCTCCAAAAACTACTCTTACTACAGAAAAGAGTGAAAATAATCGTGTGCGGCGTGCCTTATAGTCATCGTAATAACCGAACTTTTTTGAGAGGCTGGGTGTTTTATATAATATTTAAATACTATGAATTTCGACTTTGTAAAATTATAAACAGGAATGTCGTGAGACGAATAGCTTTTTATTATTTTTGGCATCACTTGGAAACAAACCTATAACATATTCTTCTCGTTACTCGGATCTTTGGGTAGTAGTGGCATCATGCGCAGATTATGGCCTTCGGATGTTTGAAAGGACCTTGCCGACATTATTACACACGCTTGTGCACTATAATGTTGATATTGAATCTTGTAGCACGAGTGAGACGAGGGAATATTTTTTAATCAAAATAAACATTTTATACTTTCGTTGATTATTCCGTATATGTTTTATATTGCGTTATTGTTTGCTAGGTGTTTGCATTATATAACTTCATGCGCATGTTTTTCGGAACTGCTCTGTACCTGTGGGGGCTGAGGACCAGTCAGGTTGTTCTTTTTTCCTCGGTTCCCGCCATATTTATTTGGTAAATCAAAAAGCTATAAGCCATTCCTTAGAGCGAAACGAAGAAGGCTTTATTCGTCGTTTTATTGCGAGTGAGCAGCCGATTCACGGGAGTTTAATTTTTGTAGCGACTAGATTTTTTCTAAGCGGGGACATATTGCTCACGCTCTCTCCCAATAGTTTTCGATGAGACATCGTATCCGCCCGTGTTTACAGGAAGCGGAAATTATTCACTGCGGTACTCATAAACTGGCTTGCATTTGGTTGTATCTACGTGCGGTTATTCCTTCTAATAGAATGTACCTTAGATAAATGTTGACAAATGTAATTTTAGTTTTTGCGAAAGGTTAGTTGTCACTCTGAAGCTGCAAAGGTTTTATTTTTTATAAAATATCACAAATACATATAAAAGGCTAAAATAATACTTCTAAAAGATTAGGACTCAGCTGAGTTTTTTAATGTTTTTTTTTACTATAAAAATTACGGGAATCAGAACCTTCTTCGTGTTTTTGTCTGCCCTTCCTGCTATGTATTGTTTAATATGAAACCAAATCAACAAGTTGGTAAGAGTGGCAGGAACCGATTCCGGCAATGCCAGTTGGGTCAATTTATTTCCGATATCCGTATAGTATCGCGTATTGCACATCTGGTATGTGGGTTCATCGCCACGATCGTGTCTTGCACCACACAGACGAAATAACTCGAAGTAAACCACCTTTCCGAACCATACCCTTCTTTCGCCACACATATTGATCAGCCTCCAACTGGTCGTGACCCTATTTTCATCTCACCGCCCACCTACGGGGAATAGGCTAATGGAAGCTACGAACGACCCGAACGTAGCCCGGAGGCCCTGCAAGGCTCGCCCACGACTCCGATCTCCTGGAGCAAGAGCCACGGCACGCTGGTTCGTTGTTCCTTTGCGTACCGTTGCTTAATCTCCGCACGGACTCATGTTATTGAGATCGCAAGAGGTTTCGCAATACAAAACGGCGGCACTATTGAAAGGCAGTACAAAGACCCCTCGAAGTAACAATTGCATCTCCGTGCGAGCGCTTACAACAACAAAACAAAACAAAAATTTAAAATTTCTTTTCTTTTATTTGGCTTTTTGATGTATTAGAATGACGTCGTTTTTGTTTTCTTTTAATAACGAACGTGGTGTTATTGCCCAAAGGAACCTCCGCTGTACAAAACGCTGATCTCCGCTGGAGTCATTGACATCATAACAAACGGAGGACATTTTGAGTTCCGGCATCTAATTATCGCTCCACGGCCAATGGGATTGCGGAATTAGCGAATCGCATCACAAATCAAAACGCATGAACAAAGTAGTCCAGACCCTACGTTTTTTGAGCTGTCAGTTGTTTCATTCGTGGCCTGTCAGTTCTCTCAATCGACACCCTTAAGAAGACGATTTGGCCAGTGGAAAGAATGTGACGGCCGCGACAGTCACTGGTGCCACTCATGCGATTGCCTGCAACGGTTGCCACAATTGCTTTCAACGATTACCTGCAACGATCGCTCGGAAAGGAATAAACTCATCCATGTGAGAAACTTTAATGGTAAGAAATATGAAATTGCAGCAACTAGACCGATCTGAGTTGCTCTAACATCGCCCACCACCCCCAAAAAAAAAAAAGATCTTTTTTGATTTTTTTTTGTGGTTTGATGGCGACTATTACTTATAGTTGGCAATGAATCAAAACTTAATTATTGTATTAAATGCTTATTTTTATATTATATGTAAGAACTCATGATTATCACTCAGATGTTGAGGCGTGTGAGCTACATTAAAAAATATAAATAAAATGATGAAAAATAAAACGATGTCGTAATACAGGACGAACATTATAGTCGTGACAACAAGCTTTAGCTACTCGCAATCAAAATGTGGGACATAGAATCACGGTCGTTTATAGCAGTCTTTTGTAATAAAGCGAACAAAAAAAACAACGTAACTATGTTTTGTACCACCTAAACTCTCAGGAATGGAAGAGGCTGTTATCAGAAGAAAAAAATTAACTCATCTCCTATAATTCGCGTAGCTTCTCGTTACGGTGGAAAAAAGAAGTAAATAAAATCCATACATTTTCTCGACTGTTTAACATCTTCAATCGATGCCTTGAGCATCGATTGAAGATTCATTAAGGGAAAACCCCTTCGGAAAATATTGGCTTACCACAACCTCCAGGATTAACGATCACACCGGCATAGTGCGCGGTTCATCTTGTGTTGTTACGCTCGAGGAAGACGATGCTGAGTATTATTAATGATCCCTAACGATTGGACGGTCGATGCATCGGTTTTATGCCGAAAAAGAAACATCGTTCGCGTAACCTTTTCATGCCGGGAATTTATGAGACTGAGGACGGTAAAACAATATTGAGAGGAAGAGTCGAAAATACGGAAATAAGCGTAGGCATCGGAGTGCTGTGTGTGGATTTACGAAATCACTAACGTGTGCACTGCATAGAGCGTTCGATGGAGTACTACATGCGATATGTACAAAGAAGTGAGAATTGTTTATTTTTATTTTTTAGCTTAAAGTACGGCTGGAAAGTATACTTAATCAAGAATGCGTTAGCATCTTCATTAAATAGACTATAATTTCGGAGTTAAAGAACACCCTTTACGCAAGTGATAACTTTGAACCCTCTCATGCTCGTGCCAAACAGTGATCAAGCAACAGATGATTGAAACAACTAGTGTTACAATTCAACATGCTGCAATATTTTTTTTTAAATTCGAGACGAAAATAAAGAAAATTTAAAAGCAAAATTGGGTGCTCCTTTATCTTCAGAAAAATATAATGCATGGAATGTAATATTTAGAGAACGATCAAATAGTTTGGCTTTTCTCAAAACATTAAACGTGACCTGGCGTTATGGAGTTAAATCGTGGCGTCAAGCGACGAAGTCACGTGACTTAACCGTGTAAGCTAAGATATGATATCACGTTACCTTACGTTACCTTTCGTGAAGTTACCTTACATGGCAGGCGATGTCACGTGCCGTGAGGTTGCGCGGACGCAGGGACGCATGAATGGACAAATTTGTGACAGTGGGGGCTTCGGTTATGAAGCGAGATTTTTGTTATTTGTCTGTCCAAACTTGCCCGTCGACATGCTGTTCTCGCGCTGCGGCTCCTTCGTGCTATCGTGTATCGGTGAAGTGTACAAATAGAAAAAAAATATTCGCTTTCACTTTTTGATTCCCACCAAAATCAATCACCTAGATAGTTGAGTACTGCAATAAGCGACATACCAACTACTCCAGTGCTTTCGGATTTATTAGAAAACCATGTCACGGAGCGTCCTGAGCCTGTTGTCCACAATACGATTTTAACTCTTTTTGTAAAGTGCTTCCTTCCTTCAAAAGTCATAAAAAAAACAATACGAAAAAAAAACTATGCGTTTGTTGAGCGCGGCAGCGCTCCAAGTCTGCTGCATCTTCTACGCGTGCTAACTTCACCCAGAGTTTCCGCTCAAACTCAATCCTTTGAAACACGCACCAGAAAAAACAAGAAAAATAAATGAAACAAGTTTGGTAGAAACTTGCTTCGCCTTTTACATGACGCGAATGCCAACCGCTCCTCCGGGGACGCATTTTTCTCGCGTCTCAGCTGATACCATCTTTCTCGCCTCTTTCTTGTCGCGAGATCTCGTCGCCTCCCAGACGCACTCGTACTTTGTTCGGTCCTAGACTCTCCCCCGAAAACCCGACAACTTCCGCTTCACTTCTTTTTTTCGTCATCGGCTACGGTCGTTTGATATACTCATGTACCGTACGTGACTTGCACTGACGTCCCAAAGTGTGTGATAGTGAACGATGCTTCTCTGCTGAAATAGCTTCGTCGCTGTTAGTGCCGTCTCCTTCCTTCACAGGGGTTGCGACGATGTCAAAACTCCGAGCTCCTCTTGGCTGATTGAAAGAAAAAAAAATAGCGGGTAGACCTCAAGGTATCTAGCATTGAGGTCTACCCACTACTCTTTCAATCAAAGCCAATCAGAACCCGGCGTCGTTCTGACGTCACCGCAACTCCCACGCAAGCAGCAGACGACTCTCTTCCGCACACACCTTCTGCGCGCTGCCATCTTACTACACTGGGCTGTGTAACGGCTTCTGAGCCTGCGCAGTAGCTTTTTTGCGCGGAATAGTAGACACCACACATGCGTCCGCAGCCAAAATCGCCTAGGAGAGAAAAGGCCTGCGCATGACGTCATCGTTCGCGAATCCCCGACCCGCCTCAAGCGGCAAACGCGCTGAAGCTTGACGAGAGTCGCCCTCGAAGCGGCACACGCGTCCGTCGTGGCGTCGCCGCGTGTTGGGGCGGGTCGGGGATCCACTAGTGATGACGTCACGCGCAGGCCTTGTCTTCTAGGTTGTATTGCCAGAACCCGACGACTCGGAATTTTCGTTTGCCTGGGTGATGAGCGTTGGAAATGTGCGTAGAATGTTCCGACGGTCGCCCTCTGCGCGCCGCCAATCTCGTCTTCCGCTCTGTAGAAGAGGATTTGTGCGGGCGCAGTCGCTCCTGTCCGCGGAATGTCAGGCTCCACAGCCATGACGATACAGTTTTGGGGTTCCTTGATTGACACCATCGAATCGTAGCGTTAGCTCTGTTCGGACCTAATGGACAACGAACTACGGTCGTGTGAGAAAACGAAGAAACAACATCAGTCTTAGGCGCTGATCTACTGCCTAACACTCTTCACAGACAAGAATAAGGAGTCAATATGTTCGTGGAACGAATATTGTCGTGCATTATCACATCGCTCGCTATGCGGGCACTGGCCCCATATGCGATATATTGTGTTTCTGCGCGCTGCAATGTCCGTGGTTCTACCTTAATTCTCGGAACCATAAATCTATTTTCTCGGGCTCCAAACAATACAGGACTATCTTACTTATTTTTTCCTGTATTTAGATAGTTTATCATTATGCGCGTCAACGTTTTCTCCGAAAGTAAAAAAAGAAAGAGAAAGGGAACTTTTTGCGAATTGAAGATTACTTAAAATATGTTAACGCCATACAAACAAGCGAGGCATTAAAACGTTAAAGTGGTAGTATGTTCTATAAATGGAATAGATTCAGTGTAACGTAGAGATCATGTGTTTATTGTCATTTACGTAAGGTACCTGCGACAAGGTCTAGATTTAAATGATACGCACACCTCTCAAATATTTTCCAGAACATCACGGGAGCGTCCACCGGCGGGTCGGACAGCGCCGTCTCCCGGAGCTATGCGGTGCCATGAGCGAGAATGCGCTCATGCGCGCAAAGAACGTTCGTGTGCGAGCGTCGTCTGTTAGTTTCTTCCGCTGGCTCAATACCGCCTAGAAGACAAGGCCCTCTCATTACGTCATCGATAGTAGATCTCCGACCCGCCACAAGCGGCAAACGCGCTGAAGCTCGACGAGAGCATACGACGCAGAGCGGCTTTGGCGTGCGTCTTGGCGTCGCCACGTGCTAGCGTCCCGCTTGTCAGACGCCGCAAGACGCGAACGCGGCGACGCTGCATGGTTCCACTGGTGATGACGTTTAGTGTGTGGGGGGGGGGGGGTGAAGGCGCAGCAGGCCTTGTCTAGTAGGTGATATTGGCCCATTGCCCACGGCCCTGGCGGTCTCAACTAGCAGATAAGGAGCGGGGAATGTGTGCAGTCAGCAGAAGACCCTAGCAGACGTCGCACGTGCATGGACGCTCTCTGAGCGTCTACGCGCACACACATCGCCGCACCGCGCCATGATACGGCACTGACCGGCCCGCCCGTCGACGCATGCGCGATATTAGGGCTTTTAGCAAACCGTTACCGTGTTCCGCGTACCGCACTACCGGAGCCTTTGAAGTGTGCATTTAAGCGCGCGCCCGCGGTCACGGTATCACCACGGACGTGCGCTTAAAAGCATGCTTCAAAGGCGCTGGTAATGCGGCAGGCCGAACACGGTAACGGTTTGCTAAAAGTCCCTATTTACATAAATAAATAAATAGAGAACTGTACAATATTGTTCGTGGAAAGAGTACTATTAAAATGATTGCAACATTCTGCACGCAGGCAGGTTGGCACGATGAGTCTGCTGTTTCTCGTACAGGTGCGCTTTTGTTCTGAAAGATATTATTTACCGTATATTCGAATGAAGCTAGCTTACTTGAACATCTTGGAAACCTCAGACCAGGGACGAAAAAAGGGACGACACGCACAACGGTCGCTCTTTTTGCCTTTGGTCTTGGGTTTCCAAGGTGTTGAATGTGCACGAACTCGCCTGTACATTCTCCGTTATTTGTAGTTTATTTTTACCGAAGGCCTTGCTAGTCAGAGTTCGATTAAGTAGCATCATGCACGTATGATAACTAAGCACAAGTTGCTATCGACTTGACAGCTAGTTTAGCGAGCTTCTTCACAAAATTTACGAAGTTTTACTAAATGATCCCTTTGTGATGCGATCCAAATGTCCTGTAGACACGCCAGTAGTGGAATGTCGTTGGAGTAATAACTTTAGTTAACACTGCCTTCCCAAAATTCGAACATTTCTTTTAATAGAAACCAAGACAAAAAAACAACGTATCAGTTGCTACTAGAAATGAGCCATGAGTGCTGTCGACAAGCTGAATTATTTTGTTGAAAACTAACATAAGAGTCTTAAAGTCTAATTTTACGGCAATATTCGCAGGGAAAGGGAAACAAAGGAGGATCGGTGGTATATTTTTTTAAGATATCACGGACACTTTCATCATCGTACGTAGTCTCCAAATAAGAAATAATAAAAAATATATGCAAATATATTAACCATACTTGATCGAAGGCATCAAAATTTACGAAGCCACCGAATGACAAAATCTTTGGCGGAGCCTGGATTTGAAGTCCGGGCTTCCCAATGTCCGGTCGGTTGTGCTAACCACTCCACCACTCCACCTTTATCTTTTTGACGTTCCCTATCTGTCTTATTAAAGCACGTAAACGAAATCTATCTAATCATAGGTGTTTTTGAAGCACGCGCCGCCACGTAGTATGACGGTTCCTGGCACGTGGTACGGTTTTGTTGTGCTCCATTATTTCTCTCACTGTTTGACTCGTCCCGTGTACCTATATTTTGTTTTTGTTTATAAGCTTTAGAGACACGACATTATCTGCGAGAATCAAAAGCCAAATGCATTGGACCGTATTTTTTTTCCAGCTGTACCTCCATTTTTTTCCTTCCAAAAGCTCTTGAAACAAAACAAAAACTCTCGCTTCCTGTTTGTTTTTTTAGAAACACTTACAGAAATATATTTGAGCCCACTCCCTTTCTAAAAACAAATTCTACATTTTTCGTAATACAGACAGTGTTTCCGAAGCACGAATAACACGGCAAAACAGGAGAAAACAAAGACCCCGCAGATGTACATTTATTTCGCAGATCCAATTGCCTCGTTTCAGCTGAAAACTGAATCTCTTCTGTCTCCTTTCGCCTCGAAGCCAATTTCGTCAAGAGAAGCCCTACTGTTTCGGTTGCAGTTCCATTAAATGGGGAAAGAAAACTAAAATTGTCTTGGAAGAGGCAAGCGATTGCCCAAATGAAAATTTAAAGAATCGCTTAAGTAGCGGAAAGCGGAAGTTATTCTTCTTGGTATGTCTTCTTCTTGAGCAGCCGTAAGCAGTTCTAGAGTGAAACCGGTATTGTGCGAGTCGGCGTTCCTCTCCATCCTCTTCTTTCGTGCGACGACACAGAGGATGCACAAAGTGAGACGAGGGAGCATCACGTAGAGATTCCTCACGTGATTTGTCAACGCGCGCGGGGTTAGTAGTCGACCGATAGAACACATAGAGTGCAACATGTGGGAATGTCGAAAAGGCAAGTCAACCTTCTCTACTTTTATCTCCTTCCCCCTTTAGTTGTGGCAGGCCACGCTTAGCCACGGTACACAAGGCTACGCCACGCTACGTCACACTACGTCGCGCTCGTCACGCTACGTCATGCTACGTCACGCACACACGCGAAATCTCAGTTCGCTTCCGTTTTCATGCATTTCTGCTTATCAGAGGGAGAACTGTGTACACGTTCCAGTATTTGGGTCACCTTATTAGAGTGTGATGTCCTATTTTGTTCAATGAATCGGCATTTGGAATATAAAGAGTTAATATATTTGTTAAGAAGGTCAAGCCACTTTCGTCATAAATCCAATTCCAAATATTTTATGAAATTGTGGCGTTAGTGAAATTATGTTTTTACACATTGAAGCGCCACGGGATGCTATAAATATCTGGAACGTATACCAGCCTACACTAAATGTTTATTGGCGGCATCGCAATTACATAAAACGGTTTTTCAACCAAAGCGATATCAATGAAATATTAGAGTTGTTTAAGTTAATAATTTAAATCTGCTTCTGATGAAGCGTTCCCAGACAACATATTTGAAATTGCCCATCGTCTGTATCTTGTACACAACTGGGAAATGGCAAGTAATAAAACAGAAACAAAAATCTGTCAAATCGCTCCTACATAGAACGTTTTACTTTGTAGAATAAATGTATTTTAATACTTAAATCACCTATATCGGAGCACGGGTTACGTGATGATGAAAATCCCCATTTCTGCATCAGGTAAATATAATCATAAAGGTCTCCCCTTCAGAACGGCCCGCGCATTTCTAGACGGCTATTCTTCAAACAGAACCCTCTTCCCGTAATTCTCCAAGGGTCGTACCCACCATACTTTTAAAACGAATTAAATAAAACCCTACGACCATATATGCGAACATATTTTCCTAGAAAACCAGGTGCAATAATTTACAAGTTGATTAAATCTAGAGCACGAACGCCGCAGCATGTTCCAAGAGAAATGATTTGTTTTTAATCAAATTTAACTTATGTAGATATAGTTCTCGTGGCACTGTAGTTTTAATTAGGTTAACCCAGATCACGTTGCATGCTAATCAGATTCACTCGGACGGATTGGGGAATTCATAATCAAAACGCAGCTTGAGGAAACAAAAACACTGTATAAAAATGCCTTTTTGAAAACGTGAATTACGTCTTTAATAACTGAGTAGAGTTGAACCAAGCCGCATAATAGTACTAGTATTGTGTTTAACAAGAACCCTCCCCCTCCACCACACGCACAAATGCACTCACACACACGCACCCACACGCACATCCACATGCGCAAGCACATACGCATGCACACACGTAAACACACACTCCCATGCACGCACCCAAGCAAACAAAAGACAGACACGCACAGACGCGCACATACGCACACAAGTGCTGTGAATTGACCCACTGTAAATGAAGAACACAATATTAAAACAGCAGAGCGCTTGCTTGAGCCAGTCGTCGAAAGGGTTGAATGAGATGTTTCACAGTTTTCAGTCCCATCATCATACATGCAGAACCCAAAATAATATTGAGCACCAAAAACACCCTGTCAAAAATGAAAAAAAAATCCCAAAAAACATCATGTCATGCGAACTGATGTCTAAAGTATGAAGGGCCCATGCGTCAACACTGAAATGGTCTCCTAGCGGCTGAACTTCATACATCTTTGCATAATAATTCAATAAGAGTAATACATGCACTTTTTCCTGTCATCAATTCTACTGCTCAATAAACAAATAATCCTACAAGTACAATAACAAAAACGGTGGAAAATAAAAGAAACGGAGAGGATATGGAATTCGCTTTGTAAACACCAACTTCGCATCAAACAATTTTTTCTTTTTAAGTAGAGGGCATTTTACGTTTGTCCGAAGCTCGTGAGAGATTTTTAATACTGAATCACGGCAGCCGGCAGCGCAACTAAACGTAAAAAAAAATCAGATAAAAAATTATCTTGTCCGTAAAAAAAAAGAATGAAAGAAAAATGAATATTTCCGGGCGATATTCTACTTTGGTCAAGGGTGAGCCTGTTATTATAAATTCCAAACCTACACAGTGTACACTAACAATATACCGACAGCACTCGGGGACCTTTAAGAATCACTCCGATCCGGCCACTATCGAATAACGTGACAATCACTTTCTTTAGAAGTAGGCGAACTTGTTAATTATGCATTCAATCGCTCCCGACGTTGCGGGTTTTTCAAGACGTGGCCTCCGTATAGGTTCTTTGCACACGCACCAGATTACAACCGCCATTGCTGACCTTCTCTTCACTCACCGAGATACCAAGCCACTGAAGCGGGCTTTGACGAGCCTCCACAAAGGCCATTGCTGAGGAGGAAGACGCAGTCGTATCTAAAACGTTAATAATCTGTCCGGCGGTAGTAATGATGGAGCGATGTGATCAATGTAAGAGGAAACAAAAGAATGAAGGTCGGTTATGGTGGCACCTCTTCACGGCTGCAGCAAAGCGTCTTTGTTTCTCCGGAAAATGGGGCTACCGATGTCTTCATTCTCGGCTTACCTATCTTCGAGCCGAATATACTCTTTACTCACGGTTCGGGAACTTCCTTCCGGCGTTTAAAAACTTATAATTTTAAAGCTCTCTGCGGCGGAAGCACTTTCCTGGTCTTTTACGGGAGCACGCCAGGCTTTTGGTGGTTGCCGCTGCGCATTTTCGTTTTTTTCTATGACTGTACGATGTCCGCCAGCTTGCGTCAATTGCCCGCTTAAAATAATGCGCTTGTTTTCAACTTGTCCAAGTTGAGATAATATTGGATCCGTATTGTTAATCCCTCTGAATGGCGCCGCGGTTACCGACAAAAATTGCTTTCAATGGGCCGGTGCGGAAGGCATTCGGCACGCAACTCGTTTAATGTGCATGCCGCTTGCACGGGATTAGAAGTGCTAACGCGAAACAAACAACCAGATTCAATGGACTTCGCAACTGAATTCTGGGCTGTTACACGCTTCGTACGGCATAAAGAGCGTCTGAGAAAGAAAATGTATTGCGTAAATGGTTGCGGTAGCTGGAATTGAAGTGGTTATCGTTTTTTACTATGCGTTAAAAAAGAAGAAAAAGAAGCTTTGTACGACTTGAAGCACAGAAGTCTTATCCACTATTTCATGAAGTTACGTTTTATAAACTCGCATATAATGTTTCTTCTCTCCTTCTGGATTTCACTATATTTTAAAAAAATCAATGAAAAATAAAAACAGAACAACATCTCATTCAATTTATGTCAATCTTAGTTGACTTTTAATTGCAATTTGAATGTTGTGCGTTTAATAAATTTAATTTTTTGTTGTATATTACTAGTAGAAAATTAAGTTAATCGCAGTCATGTTAGGTGTTCCAGTCGAAGAAGATGCACTTTAAACAGTTAAATCAATCAAATTCAAGAGTCTTTTATACTCCTAAACTACTCGTCAACTTCTGAACTCATTTGTTATGGAGAATACATGAACAATGGTTCTAAATAAACAAGTTTTTAACCATTTTGGATTAACCTAAGACTGGTGTAGAGATGAAAAATGAAAACACGGAAGAGACGTTTTGATGTTTCTTCTCTACCCCAGTCTCAGGATTATAAAACATGGTTAATACTCACCAGCGCGCCAGCACCCGTACGATATTTTCTCTAAACTAGATATAAAAATAAAAATTTGCGCTTTAAAAAAGGTGGTGCATTATTATTCCCAATAGAAGCCTCACTACACAAATAAAAAGTCAGAAAAAATGACCGACGTGGCCTTTACGAGTTCCCTTAGCTTTGTCGACAATTTGTTCCTAACGCATGAATTGCCAATCAAACAGATCTATGAAATTATGTGAACATGCTCAATTACTTGACCTACAAACACAGTATGATAAAAGGCTTAAAATTTATTTGTGAAAACAGAACTCGTTCAAGTAAACTAAACACGGCTCAGAGATTTGAATATTACGTATTCATCACACGGTTCACCAGAACGTCTATCAAAATATTTGCAAATGCCCGCAATATTTGAAGGTAAGGCGGAGCGAAAGTTCGTCTGCTTCTTTTGCAGGGGTTGGGGTGACGTCAGAACGCCGATATCCGATTGGTTCTGATTAAACGACCATGCGCAGACCTCAGGACAGCTTGCTTTGAGGTCTACCCGAAAGAGTTACATATTTGTAACTGTTTCGTAGAACATTGTATATTACGAATGCGCAAATCTTTCGTCAAAAATAGTATGCAATACCAACACGCTCTATAAAAAAATGTTTTTACGTTTTGATCTTTTTACTTCTTAGCTTTTCTGAACTACGACTATTGTTTGAACAACAAAAGTGCCCCCCCCCCCCCTGGCTCATCCTCTTCACTCTCAATACATACTTGTAAAGTATACATTGATGAGATTTGTTCTACATATTACCAATTCTACCAAAACTGCAAAATTATACAGTATTGTTTTTTTTAAGTGAACTAAAATAAGTTAGATTTTTTGTGCATAAACTGTTGTGATTGCGGTTTCTATTCCCACATAATATCTAACCTGCATTGACTAACTTGTAAAGAAAAAAGTCCAAGAGGCATGAGAGGTTTTAGAAACACTCAAAATATTTTCTTTTTGAAAGAAACCTCCCTTGATCTTACATCGAAACACGATGAAACACATGTTTGATATTTATCTTATGCATCGATCACGACGACGTGGTGAGCGCAAGTACGCGCCATTAAGCTGTTATAAACCCTATCAGGAGAATTCATGTGTTGAAGCAAATTACCGGAAGAAAACTCGCATTTAATGTTGTAGGATTTCCCTTGCTCGTCTCGGAGGATGACACAACGCACCGGTTCGTTAACACCTAGTCATTTATTGACTCTTATCGCCACACGCCAAGACCCAAAAAGCCCCTGCGCATACGGTGCGACAGCCTCGTGGTGGAAATGACCACGGACGATTTGGCGCCCGGGCAAACAGTTCCAAAAACAAAAATCAGGGGAAGGCTTAGCAGGACTTGAGGTGGCCTTCATCCCGGGTCACCAGGGGTCGAGTATTCGCAAATTGCCGAGCGCGGGTCCGACGTCAGTACTTCCGGACGGTACCAATGCGGCTGTAGTGGATCTTATAAGGAGGGCTGCGTTGACACCGCTACGTCTCTGGCACGAGGCGCTAGAGTAAGTGGTAGCTTCCAAGAACAACGCCAGCCGAACTGCAATACCGGAGCACGGCTATTTTCCCCCCCCCAACCCCTCCCCCTCCCCCCCCTCCCCAAACAAAACAAACAAACGAAGAGGCATGAATATATAATGCATTTTGTCTCGTGCTCCATATTTTATTGTCTTCACCGCCGTCGCAGGTTGTATAGTGGCAGAGTCGGTGTGGAATCTTCTCAAAGGTGGTCCGGATCGTTGCTTCTTATTACTAACGCCATAAAGAATTCCGATAGAAATGTCGAAGCGGCTTTTTAGGTCTCGGGAGAACTCTTTAAAGAGCTTTGAGAAATATCTAAGTTTCCAAACTGCCATTTCTGCGTTTGTATAGTCCACTGTGGCCAACATATGTCTCCGGTGCGATGGGAGTTCTGGTGAAGAAGAGTCCACATTCGATTTTCTCATCTAAACAACGGTCTCTACGCGAAAAAGAAAAAAAAACGATTGAAGTATCATTTATTTACCTGAACCTCCAATTCGTTTCCTTTTTTTTCTTCTTCTCCTTTTGAAGGGTGGGCACAGTGTCGTAGAAAAATAAAGCCTAACGTTGATGATTGGGCTCGTCGGTTCATTCTTTAGAGTGCAAAAAGCCCAACGACATGGACAGAAAAAAAAGACTGACAGCGTCGTTGTCTGTCAGGTTTTTTTTAGTTCCTTATTGTAGTTACGCTGTGTGTACTTTTAAAAATAAAGCATAGCGCAAAACTCCATCACTTGTTTGCTTTTTTTTTCACCAAGTAAATGTTCGGCGAACACTTGAAACCATATTTCTTGTCGCTTTATTTTTGTTGAACGGAAATGGCTTCGAGTTATTGTCTCCGACAAACGCAATGGCTTGGTCACTGTGGACTTTGGGACATTTTAAACCCCCAGATTCAGTTGGGTTGCACTGCATCCACTTCAGCTTTATGTTCTCCTCGTAGTGATCAACATTTGTCTTGAAGTGACACACACAAAAGTTGTCGTAGTCTTGCTGTTGCTCAGACTACCTATTGCAAACTGCACTAGATTTATAAAAAAAGACCCGTGATATATATATATATATATATATATATATATATATATATATATATATATATATATATATATATATATATATATATTTGCACTGGAAATAAATTGATTAGATACTAGAAGATGTAGACTTAAAAACGAGCATATTAACTAGAAGGCCTACGCATGTTTTGTTCGTTGACGCCACAAATATTTTAAACGCTTCTCTAATAAACGTTAATATTGCATTGGTAGATGCAACTCTGTTGTAATTTTATGTACTTACGAAGGAGGCAGCAATTTATACCTCAGGCATCGCGGAATGTTGCATAAAACTCATTGCTCGACATATTTTAGTTTTTTTTGCGGTGATGTGCGGTGTAACTGGGCTTGTGTTAGCTCATCGGGAAATGAACCAGCAATTAAAGACGATGACACGTATTGCATGTCCTGAACAAAGAGAGATGCTTCTACAGCGAAGGACTCTAGGAACGTAAGGATGTGTGGCGACAGAATAACGAAATGACCGACCGGCAAGGTAAAGAAAATAGTTTTCTGGCTCTATTGTGATCTCGCGGGGAATCTTATAGACCGAGCTCAGCGAACCCTGCTCGCGCTTGTACTTCTTTTGCCCTACCATTTTATACCCGAAAACACGCTACAGTAGCGTTAAAAAAACGAGAAAAAAACACACATTGAAACAGCTCGAATATTACTCGGACGGAGGAAAGAGGTGGACGGTAAAAGCGCTTTTGGCGAACCTTGATTGGCCCATGGGATCTTAGCCTTGGCTAGGATCCAACTTAAGGTGAAACGAAGTATAGCTACAAAGTTTCGTTGAGTTTGAAGTTAGTTAATGCGGCAGAATAACACAAAACAATTTTATAAACCACCTTTTTACCAAGCAAGATCTGCGCACAAACGCAGTGTAAGGGGAGGTGGAGGTCGAAAAACGGCACTATTAAAAAACAAAGAAGTGATTTCGAGGTTTAGGGCGTTTTATTACCTTTAAGTTTTCGTATATTATGTGTAACATAATTAGGATGGAATATGAACGGGTAATTAGTCAAATAGGAATTTTCGAGAACTCCCGGCAACCCAGAAATGCGTACATTTGAGCCATTTTCGTGTGCGCGCTTTTTACTCGAAGTGTGAGGTCGCCCGCCATCCCATTTATGTTGAAAAGTAGGCCTATCTTTCGCCTCTCCGTCGCAGTTCTCTTTAGCTTCAATTTCTTAAAAAAAAAAGATTACCAAAAATTACTTTTTCTCGCCATGAAAGAATGTTGCTAAACACTCTGCAAATATAAGAACACGCTTTCCTTTTTATGTAGTTTTGGAGCATCTTCAGAGTTTGCGCCCAGAAATGTTTGGTTTTGACATTGTCTTATCATAATCAAATTTGACATGCGGATGCCTAATAATGTAGAGAATGTAACTATAAATGTTTGGTGAGACGGTTTAACTTTCATATTTATGAGAAATTTAAGAAACTTTTGTTCGCCCTTTGAAATTGGTGTTTTCGTAACTTTCGGTAATGTTAAATAAAAATAGGTCTCAATAACATCATTCGGTTGTTCATTGCACTCGCGGTTTAAAAGGAGTGAAGTTCGTTTAATTTACTTGGCTCATTTAAGTATGGTCCCATTTTTTTGCTGCACGTGCATTGTATCCATAACGTACAAAAGAATCCGTATTAAAACTAACACCAGACATATCACAAGACGTTAAAGCGTTTCTTCTTTCGTTTTGCACAGCTCAAAAACGTCTCCAATAAGCAAACTTTCTTCTCCATTATCAAGCCACCCTGTGCTTGGGTATCACCCACATGCGTTGACCAAGAACGAGCAACTCCGACTCGGCGCCTTCCTGAAAGGGACTCTACCAACCTCGCCTACTTGCCCACCGCTCTGAACTCCCTTGACTGCAGTCGGGATGGCGTCGGGATGACGTCGTGATGCTTAATGTTTTTACATCAAGCTGGGTCGTCAAGAATCTAAATTCCTAAATTTTATTATCAAAGCTCAAGAAACGGCAATTAGACAAACTGTCATGTGATGCTCGATGCATTGATCTGTTGGTCGTACGCGACACAAGAAGGAGAAGTGCTGGCGACTCACTCATCCCGAGACTAGCAGGTGCCGACGGCGGCAAGATCTCAAGGTTCAGCGTCGCAGGCCTTGTTAGTTTCACTGATTTATATAACCCAGGCGCCACCGGTACGGGCATTGGCTGCGGAAGCGGACACGTTGTCCGTAGTTGTAGCAGGAACTGGGCTGCCGACGGTCTTTTGCTGCTTTGTTTCCCATGTTACCCCGTTCTCTCCCACGTTGGCAGCTGCCTCTCGGCTCCCCTGGTTCATTTTCTCATTGCCAGCCTCTCAGCCCAAGCTGGGGCCTTTGGCCGTTCAATGATCTCAAAGACAGTCAGAAAGCCAGCTTTCGCCGTGGGGACACTGCAGCCGGCCACTTGAGGGTGTTTGCAGCACCTGAGGAAAAATTTCGCTCTGATGCGGACCTCGAAGGGGGGGGGGGGGGCAATCTTAGGTGCCTGGGGCTTCCCTGCCTTGATTAGATTAGGAATAATTTAGACTCTTGACGACCCATCTTTATATAAAAACATTGGACCTCCGGACGCCA
>JAZHYW010036661.1:0-14788 GCA_037355805.1 Ixodes ricinus
AAAATTCTCCGCTAAATTTAGCGGAAAACGTTCCCTGCTAAATTTATCGAAAAATTTTCCGCTTAATTTAGCGGAAATATGTCTCCGCTAGGTTTAGCAGAAAAAATTTCCCACTAAATTTCCCCGCTAAATTTAGCGGAAAGAATTCCCGATAAATTTAGAGGAAAAATTCCCGCCAAGTTTAAGCGATGAAAAATTCCCGATGATAACTTAAGCGAAAAAATGAATTCGCTAAACTTAGCAAAAAAATTCCCTCTAAATATAGCGGAAAAATTTCCCGGTAAATTTTGCAGGTAATTTTTTCCGCTGATTTTAGCGGGAAATGTAACTGTAAATTTCACGCTAAATGGCAGAGGAGAAAGAGACGAGGAGGGACGGGAGAAGGAACATACTCTCCTACCGTATCCTCTCCTCCTCCTCCTCAAGAGCTGCGCTCTAATTCGGCATTACAGGGACCATTAAACGTCTTTCTTTTTTTTTTTTCGTCTAATAAATATTTTGACTTACTCTGCTTCCACTGATCGTTTAGCGGTATGCGTACATAACACGACACCTCTTAGCGCGAACACGAAATCGGCGCTTTTTGCTTTTTCCAGCTACGTATTGTCTAGTTCTAAGATCTACCGCTAGGTTGTATACTCCCATATAACAGTTTTCTAAATATCATCCACTTTTCACAAGAAAAAAGAGCGAGAAAAATCGGCGATAGTTTGTTCGTGCTAACTTCGTGGCGCAGTGTACCTATGTTTTTTAAATGTCAAATCAACAATCCTGTGTCATGTTAAAAATATGCGCTGTTTTTTGCTCTAGATGAAGACTCCAAAGAATTATTTGAATTCGCAGCCCGTGCTACAGCACCGATAGAAGCAACGTTCAACGATAACACGACATCGCTAAACTCCCCAATATTGGTTTATTAGGATTTGTCGTAGATCGTTTCCGCTGTCCCGCAACGCACTCCGCAACTCGCTACGATACCCGGAACTCTAGTCAAGGCCATCAACGCTCAGTCGCAGTAGCGGCTTCTTCGTTGCGGAGGGCTTAGCGGAAGGGGGAAACACGGTCTACGAAAACTTTCTCAATTGCGTTTTCTTTCCGATAGCCGTGCTCGATAAAGAATGCTCACAACAAGGCTAGATTACACATCGTTGTGAATACGGTTATCAGAGAGCTGAAAAACGATCCACTAATATATACTAATATACTTTATTTTCTGGTAGTGTCCAAAACGGCCTGAAGGCCTACTTATTGGTACACCATAAAACAAAATAACCATCATCATTAAATATGCATCTGTCTGTTGAAGCACACGTTGAGGCACAGGTTAATCAATACTAGTCACAAAATTAACAAACGCAATACACACATATATCAAGACGCTACAGATAACACAAAGCGCTAAAATCAAAAGAAAACACAATGCTAGAAACGCAAACAAAATTTCACACTCTATAAATGCTTCACCATTTTTAAAAACGTATCTGCGTAGATGTCAAGATCAGGAAAAGAAAGCTCATAATAAAGGTGCTGGATCCTAGACATTGGCGAGGCATGGTATGGTGTATTTGGGTAAAATTGCAAAAGAAATCTACGAGTACGAAAAGGTACATGAAAGTTCACAGATGATAAGAGTGAAATACTATCAATTCTACCACAGATGACTTTATGCAAAAACCACAAATCACGAATGGTACGCCGTTTACTTAGCTCTCGTAAGTTAAGATATTTAAGTAGTGATTCGTAGCTATAATAACAACGACGATTAAAGTATCTATCGTATGCAATTCAAACCAGACGCTCCTAAACTCTTTCAATTTCGTTGCAGTGATTCACAGAAAAGGAGTTTCACACTACGGAACTGAATTCAAGTCTTGGTCGAACCAAGGAACAAAACAATTGAACCAAACATCTGTAACTCGAAAACTCCTGCGTCATACGTTAAATCAGCGCCAGTTAGACGCAGGGAAGTACCCACCATTGAAGTGACAGTTCTTTAAATGAAAGACGGCTATCAATGATAACGCCAAGGTCACGCATGGTGGTCACACGCTGAATCATTGTCGCATTCGGTAGCGTATATTGAAAAACAATCGAGTCGCGCTTTCTGGACAAAGAAATAATTTTTGTTTTTTGTGTGTTAAGGAACAATAGATTAGATGAGCACCACACTGCCACACGGTCAATGCCCTGTTTTAGTAATAAACAATCGTCTAAGCCACGCACCGAGAAATAAAGCTTGATGTCGTCTGCGAACAGTAGAATCTTAGCACTCTTGACAACGGAAACAATATCATTTATAAAAATTCAGAAAAGGAGAGGGCCCAAGTTTGAGCCCTGGGAACGCCTGACGTTGAGATGAAATGATCAGATAAAATATTCGAAACTGAACCGCGTTTGTACGCGAAGAAAGAGTATGATTCAAGCCAAGCAAGATACAAAGGACATAAACCATACAACTAAAGGACATAACCATACAAAATTTTACGTGCTAAAATTTCCTAATATCGACACCCACCCTTGCTGCCTTTTCAACTCATGTGGCTGTTGGGATCTGTAAATATAAATTTCATCCACATTTCGTCGGCCATCAGTGATTTTCCTATACTCCCCAACGGGGTGTAAACCCCACCCCTTGTTTTTCTGAAGCCTCGCAACGACTCCTATAATCTAAATGCCACCCCCCCAACTCTCCCCGCCTAAAAATTTAGGACCCCCCCCCCCAATTTATATTCTGGGAAACCCCTGTTAGCCATCATGTCTTGCAAGTTAGGCGCACAATAATTTGTGCACACTGTATGAAAACAGAGATCTGCAGCGCCTAGTACACAGTGGCGTAAACCGGGGGGGGGGGGGAGAGGGGGTCGAACCTTCCCCCCCCTCAATGCCAAGCCCCCCCCCCCACGTCCCCGGGGGGGGGCACGCTTGCTTCCTGCTCACGGTGTCGGTTTTGCACAAGGCATGGAGCAAGGGGAGCGCGGACTACGTCCATATTATATGCTTTTGGGAAAAGAGTTTGTGGGGTAGAAAATGCTCAAATAAATAAAATAGGCAAGATTTCTTCATACATGTTTATTTGATAGGATGCGGAACTTGATCTCCGATATATAGAGAATGAATATTTCGAAACACCTGTGGGGTGAAGGATGGCAATTTCAAGGTCAAGTATAACTGACTATCATCATTAAAATACACAGTTCAATCAAACCAAAGCGAACATATTAAAACGAACACATGGTGATAATATAAAACAATGTCAGTGGTGTCAGTAATATTAAATAATTTGTAAAAACAACCGTACTGTAAGCAACGGTTTGCAGCTGAGCTCACGCACACCTTGAGTACTGATCAGAATTACATGCTTTCGACTAGAAATTACCACGAATAAAAAATTAACTGTGATTAGTTATTTCATAAAGCAATTTACAGGCTCTCTTGATCATCTCATTTATGCTAGTGCCTCCATATTAAGATGCAGCCGCCTGCATTGATGGTGAATAATATCCAGGACGTCCTCCGCTTGAACTTCAATGTCGCGGTGAACATTCAAAAGCGCTAGACCGAGCAGTCGCTCATTCGAAGTGGACGCTCTCAGGTATGTTTTCAACCGTCGTAGTGAAGAGAACGAGCGCTCAGCTTCCGCCGTTGTTACGGGCAGAGTCGCTAAGATCTTGAGGAGACGATGGACGTTTGGGACTATAGGCCTCCGTACAGAGCGCGACCACCTGTAGCGAGACATGACGGGCGCTTCACGTTCTCCTCTTGCATTTTGCAGCCCATATGAGCAGCTCACATTGAGTACAGGAACTGACACCAGGCCTGAATAAAGCTCCAAAGCTCTTCAGCACCTGGAGCTGCCCCACTTTCCAAGATCTTTGCAGGCAGAAGCGACGAAAGTATTTGCAACTTACGCCGGTGATTTTTAAATCTCACATCCAACTGTGTGATCAGGTAATTCATGAAAGGAAGGAACACGGATCGCTTAAAATGCTCTTCCGTGCTTCCAGCGGGAACGTTAGAGCGGTGACGTTGCCGACATGTTACTCGCGGCATCTGAATTTCAACTTTCGCGATCTCGGCCACTTTAATGGCAGCTTCGAATATTGCCTAATGTTTGTGGGTGGACGCTTGCTCTGATTTTTCAGCGAATCTGCATATACACCAACTCATGTTTACAAACAAACCGGAGCGCCCCTAGCGGACGCCACCGGCGCCGCGCATGCGCGGTGGACGGTGGGCAAGAAGCCCACCGTCGCCCATAAACAAACCATTGAATTGCGTTGTTGTCGGCGTCGGTGGGAGTCCCCTTGCTCTTTTTCACGTTGAAATTGTTGATTCTACGTCCTCCTAACAATGTCTGACTGCTTGAGTGGCTTCAGCACAATTAACGAGGCAAAACTTTGCGTGAATAATGTGACGTGCGGCGATTTCATTTCACGTGGACGCCGCAGAACGGGCGCTAAAGCCTGACTCCCACGATGAGATTCTGCTCGCCATTTTCAGTCGCGACGTCGCTCGGGCTGCAAAAGAGTGGACCGCAGCTGAGATGGTGGACGTCGATACTGAAAACCGCAAGTAGAATCGGGCATTACAAGTCGGTGATGGCCACTGGTAACAATGATCAACATCTTCTTGTATCTACTGTTTACACTTAGCCTACTTACCCCAACCAACCTTCAAAAGTGTTTTGAGGCCTGCACTTAGTTCTTATCGCAATTACCGGGTCAACGTTTGGTTTACGGGGCGCTCTCGTTTGAACGAGCTGACGACAAAAAGCAGACAAGTTTGAAAGAGCAGACGACAGTTCGAACGCATGCGCAATGGAGTTCGGGCAAGAAGCACCGCGTCCCGCGTCAACAAACCATTGGAATGTCACGTTGTCGGCATCTGTGTGAGTCTGCATACTCTTTTTAGCGTTGGAATTGTCGATTCGACGTCCTCATAGCAATGTCTTACCCTTTAATCGCCTGAACTAAATTATGAAGGCTCGTTACGCCGCTAAATTTTGCGTAAATAATTTGACGTGCGGCAATTCATTCGCATGAACGCCGCAGAATGGACGCCAAAACCATGATGAGATCCTTCTAGCTATTTACGGTCGCGACGTCGCTCGTGCTGCAAAAGTGTAGAAGGTAGCGGCGATGATCGACGTCGATACTGAAAATCGGAAGCAGGAACAGACCAAGCGTAACAAGTCGGTGATGGCCACTGGTACCAATGATCAACATCTTGTATCTACTGTTTTCACCGAGCCTACTTAAGACTTTTGAGGCCTGCATTTACTTCTTATTGCAATCACCGGGTCAAAGTTTGGTCTACAGGCAACTTTTCTTTGAACGAGCAGACGACAAAAAGCAGACAAGTTTGAAAAAACAGACGAAAGTTCGAACGATCGGGCGACCGTGTGAATTTGAAGACGCACTAAACCCGTGGGTGGTCCGGACAATTTGGCGGTTTTCTCTCGTTCATGTTGGAACAAAACAAATACATCTGGCGACCACAAAGTGTTGCCCGCACAAGCAATCGTAGTTCGACAGCGTCTGGTTTGCCCTTTTCACGGCTACTATCCACGTTCTCGGACGAACGGAGGGGGCAGAAACAGATGAAAACTGATCTTCGAACCTTTCCAGACTCTCTTGGTACAGCCCCCATCGCAGCATTTTGACGAGTAGGCAGGTTTTTTGTCTGGTTTCTTTCAAAAGAACACATGAACGCATGTCTCGCACGGCGACTTCTGCCCACCGCCCCAGACCGGAAGTGCGCTCGACGCGCCACCACCGCGGCGTGACGTAGGAGAGTTGAGTTCGTGTATACCTCTACCAGCCAAGGAAATTTTCGTGTCGTTGGCGTTGTAAGCAAAAAACTCCCGGCGAACAATTGAAGGCAAAACAGCATATCTCCTTTGAAATCAGGCATACAGCATACAGCTCAGTATCCGTTTCAATAAAGAAAACCACAAAACAAGCATCAAAAACAAGCATCAAAACCACATGATGGATGATAAGGCGCGTGTGAACAATAGGAACACCCTCCCACGCGTTCCGGTAAAGATTAGGTTTGCAGCTGCTTCGAAAGGGGTTGACGTCATTCGAAGCCCTCGTGTGAAGTGCAAACCGCATAATGGATGATAACGGCGCCTGCGAACAATGCGAAGCACGTTCCTTCTCCCCGCGTGTGTTTTCGTGTCGGCGTTCTCAAAGAAAAAAAGACTTCAGAAGATTGAAGCGAAAAGTACAAACACCACGCATACAACATACAGCACAACATTCGTTTCAATAAAGAATAAGCACAAAACAAGCATCCTAACCATATAATGAATGATAAGGAGCTCCTGAAAACAATGCGAAGCACGTAGCGCTCACCGCATACGTTCCCGGTGAAGATTACTGTTGCCCAAGCTGCCGTGGCGACGGCAGCTTGCGACGTGGGGAGTGACGTCACTAGCCTTTCATATATAAAAGAAGAACCCGCCTATACCCCGTTTCACCTTACGTCCGGACGCAGCGGATGCTACGAGCTATCTTAGCCAATCCCGTTCTGTGGACGTGGCCCGTGATACGCTTTCCGCGCGTCGCTGTGCCCCCTCTCTAAGGTCACGTGACACTCACACGACCTCCGATTGGCTCCGATGGCTCGTAACATCCGCTGCGCTTAAACGTAAGATGAAACGGAGTATAGCAACTGATTTCATTGTTGCTGCAGCACCGCGATGAATAGGCCACGCATAGTTAGGACTAGCCCAAGGAGCAGCGTGAATACTAGGAGCGGCAAAGGGAAAAGAAACGGCAATACGACCAGCGGCGGCGTGCTGCGACCGGCGGCGGCATTTTCGTATAGTGCAGTAGGCAATCGTTGCAGGTGATACCACAGCTTCGCTGACCAACCACCTTCACAGCGTGGATTGGAGCCCCAACTTTTTACTGGAAATCATTCGCGAGGAAATATCTCGTTCGTATCACAAACTTCCACAGATTACCTATCTGGTAATCTGGTAATATCTGTTCTTCGAATGCAAGATTTTCTAACTGAGTTGTGCAATGTTCTCAAACATCCGTTTTACTATAACCTTTTCCGCTTACTCTCGCCCCCGACCGACAAATAGGCATATCCGGTATGGGCGACGAAAAAATATCAGAACGTTTCAACCTGTAAATAGTAAAAAAATAGAGGGGAGGCAAAAAGATAATGTGTGACGGTTACGTTTATGTACTAAATGCCTTCTATTGGCGTGGCGACGGCAAAACAATGTTTTCGCCCATACTGGAAGTGATGACAATTCAAGATGGCGGTGCCCTTGCGAAAAAGGTCTATACTAATTATTTTTTGTTTCTTAAAATTTGAACAGGATGCGTAAATGGTTACTCGGTATCTCAGTTTTGATTTCCATAACATTTGATAAACTGTCCTTGCGTTAAGATCCGCGTAACTTCGTAGTCTAGATAAGTATGATGAAATTACCCTCAAATGCTTGAGCAGGTAGTCTGTTGTGAGTTCCAAGTTAAATGTTCGTCGAAGTGCAAACCCAAGTATTTTGTTCCTGTGACGTAAACTAAAGGCGAGCAGCAACAATCTTTGCATCCCGTTTAATGGCATGGGAGCAGCCTAAGGATGCAGTCATCTAATCCCGTCTGCCTCCTTGTGCAGATTTTGGCTTGCCTCTGCGGCACGCTCGTCCGGCCGGCACCACCTTCTCCAGTTTTCGTCACTCCAGCTTCGGGTGTGCAAGGGGAAATCGTCCATCGCAACGACGCACCTTCCGGCGCATCCGTGGATTGGCTGCAGCATGTGCCAATCAAGCCAGCGATGGCATCGACGTCATCATTCATCGGCAGTGAGACTGCAAAACCGTGGAGCGAAGCCAATCTGTTCAGTGGGCATGGGAGCAGCCTGATACAGTGCATCTAACCCCGTCTGCTTCCTTGTGGAGGTTGGTTCCTTTCCATACGTATACCAAAATAACGAACAACGTTTGTCTTTTGCTGTTCCCATCCCCAAGTGTTCTTTATCTATCCATGATTGAGTATTTTGATGTTTTAAAATCGCTTTTGTTACTCTCTGGTGACGATATATGCTCTGAGCCCCAGACCAAACAGTTTCCGAAATGTTCACACTGTTGCAAGAGCTTGATCAACGGTCTCTGAAATCGGACTTGGGACGGGATAGTTTACTTAACTCTGTGAAAGAAATAAAACAAAAGCAAAGTTCAATGGAATCAAAAATTACTGACATTGGGAACCGGCTTGTTCTTGTTGAAACCAAGGTGCGTGCTCTTGAGTTGGCAGATAACGATTTGAAATCGGTGAAGAGTATTACCGAGGCATTACAGAAAGACAGTGACGTTTTGTGCGATCGCCTCAACGATCTCGAGGGTCACTCACGCCGGGATAACCTGATTATTTATGGAATTCCTGATTCTCCATCTGGTACTTGGGCAGAAACCGAAAAGAAGGTCCTCCGAACTTGTCTCCCGTTCCCTTGAGCTTCAGGTTCCTCCCGAGAGCACCGAGCGTGCACACCGTATCGGTTCTTTCTCTGCCAATAAATGCCGACCCGCGATTGTAAATTTTCCTCGGTTATAACCAAGGACCAAGTTTTTCTTCTCGTCTAAAACTTAAAGGGAGTACCACGTATATCTGTGAGGACTTCTCTCCAGCAACGCGTCTGGCCAGGAAAAAGCTAATCGAGTATGGGAAAGCTAGCAGCGGCGTGTTTCAGTTGCGGTACAATAAAGTCTTTATTAACAAGAGGTGCTACATGTATAACGCACCTACCGATACCGTGTATGAGTGCGGTCCAGGCCCCGATACCCGCACGACACATAACGTATCAACGCTTCACTCTTACGGCGCTCCTAGCACATCGCAAATGCTTTCATCATCATATCATGTCACGAGGGGTGTGGGCTGTGGTAGTGTTAAACCGATATCGGTACTTTTTGGTAAGATAAGAAGTGCTTTGCGTCATAGAGACGACTTATGTTTTGTTATCGACTCAAGTAGCACTGATGTTGTTGTTTTAACAGAGACATGGCTTTCCTCAAGTGCTAAGAGTTGTGAAATATTTTGTTGCGAAAAACGTTTCAATGTTTATCGTTGTGACAGAGGTGCGAGAGCTGGGGCGGGGTTCTTACTGCTGTTGCAGATTATATCGATTATTTTTGTGTACAGCTGATTAATGAGTTAGAAATAACTTGTATTTTTCTGTGTGTGAATCATCAGAAGATAACAATATGCGCGTGCTATCGTCCACCTCTAGCAATACAGGGTGAAACAAGGAGACGGCAGGCTCTTTGATCGACCGGAAAATTCGGTTTCTTAACCTATCGCGCTACGACTTTGTGCAGCGTTGCCCACAGATGGTGCATTTTTTTGTAAAATTTGCAAAGACGACTTACCTGAGGAAAAATTAAAGAAAGAAAAGGCTTAGCTCCTATGGAAACGCAGAGACGCCACCGGTCTGCAAACAACACGGCGCCGTTTCGCACGGGAGACAAGAGATGGCGCAGCGGTCGCGACGCCAACTGCCGCCAACGAACGAGCAGACGACGCCGAGAGCCGGTGGCGTGATTAGCAGACAAGGAACTGCAGTTCCTTGTTGTTACCGCGCCTGTTTTTGTTTCTGCTACTGTCGCCGCCTGCGGAACGCGAGCCGCTTTTGAGACGAAAGGATCGTCTGCTAAAGTGCTGGCTCTCGGCGCCGTATGCTCGTTTGTTGACGGCGTTCGTTGCGCCATCTCTTGTCTCCCGTGCGAAACGGCGCTGTGTTGTTTGAAGACCGGTGGCGTCTCTGCGTTTCCATAGGAGCTAAGCCTTTTTCTTTCTTTACTTTTTCCTCAGGTAAGTTCGTTCTTTGCAAATTTTACAAAAAAAATGCACCGTCTGTGGGCAGCGCTGCACAAAATCGTAGCGCGATAGGTTAAGAAACCGAATTTTCCGGTCGATTTAAAGAGCCTGCCGTCTCCTTGTTTCACCCTGTATATCTTTTGTTGGCAATCTTCATGACGTGCTTAACTCAGTTTTAGTGCGCTTTCCTTCCTTGCCTATTGTACTTTTGGTTGATTTTAACTATCCGTATATATCATGGAATAGCCCGCATGCTTTTTGCCGACCATTTTCATCAGAAGCGTCTGAATTTATAAATTTATGTAATGACTTCAACTTTACTCAATTAGTGACTCTCCCACAAGAGTTACCGGTACCACAGCCACCGTGTTAGACCTCATCCTGGCAACATCTCCCGAGTTGATTTCTTCAGTAAGGAATATGCAAGGTCTCAGTGATCATTCTTTACTGCAGTTTCTACTTAATGTTCCAACTAAAACCACCCAGAAGAAAGTTAAAACGATACGGGACTATTGTAGAGCTGACTTCGATGCTATTTATTTATTTATTTATTCTTATTTTCGGTGACCCACCAACAGCTTAAAGCCTCTTTAGTGGTGCACTTATCAATTAGTCAATTAGTAGTAAAATGTTAAACAAAATAAAAGGGAAACGTTAGGACCAAAACAATAGTCCTCAACACACTTTCGAAATTTACGCTCTTCATCAAAAATATCAAGACTAGCATTCCCACAAATCTGTTCTAAGTGGTTATAAGTCAGTTGTAGGCGTGTCATAGGTGCAACATGGTAAAAGTCGGTACGGTAAAACAAAGTATAAAGTCTACAAGACTTACGAGGAACGTGCAAGTAGATGTGACTGAGTAGCTCTGGGGAATCAATTATACTATTTACAATCTTAAAACAAATATGTCAATTCACGAATTGTTCTCCTGTTGTGCAACGAGTCTAACTTCACGAGTTCACAAATCCTCTCATAACTATAGAAATAATTCGGTTGAAAATAACGATCAAACAAAACACGAACGAATCTACGTTGAACACTCTCAATGACACCTGAATTTGTCACTCCAATACAGTTCCAGACAATTGAGGCATATTCAACACGACTACGCACCAGTGAAGAAAACAAACGTAAAATACAAAGTGGTTTAGAAAAACCGCGTGTCACTCGTGTAATGGCTCCCAACACTCTAAAGAAAGCATTCGTAATTGTAGTCACGTGATGATTGAAATTAATTGCAGGATCCATAAAAACGCCTAGATCACGGATGACCTCAACGCGAGTAATATTGGTGGAATCTAATACATAGGGAAAACTCTGAATTTCACGCTTCCTAGAAAAGGACATACTTTCGTCTTTGACTCATTTAAATGTAGGTCATTTGAAAAAGACCACGCCGAAATAGAATGTCACGCTGAAGACATTCACAATCGTCAACCGTTTTAACCGCTGTAAACAACTTAATATCATCAGCAAATAACAAAACCGCGTGTGTTTAATACAGGAAGCTAGATCATTTACAAAAAAAATAAAAAAAGGACCGAGGTTACTGCCTTGAGGAACCCCAGAAGTAGATAAAAAGGAGCAGATAATCGGCCGGATACTCGCACAAAGTTCAGCCGATGAGATAGGTAACTATCGAGAAGACGATAGTACTTAAGGGACAGACCGTAACTACAGAGTTTACTCAACAGTAGTCGATGATTAACTTTGTCAAAAGCTTTGCTCATATCAAAGTAGACTACATCCGCTTGTCCTCTGCTATATATGGACAGATGGTACAATCTGATGTAGGAAGGAACACAGGTTTGTTTCTGTGGAGTGGCCTTTCATGAAACCATGTTGCTCAGGAATAATATTCCGACTAAAATATGCATAAAGGTGGGTGTGCAAAGCAATTTAATAAACTTCAGACAAACAACAAAGGAGGAAGACTGGCCTATAGTTGTTAACCATGGATCGATCACCCGATTTATGTAACGGAATAACAACAGAGCGCTTCCAATCGGTAGGAAATGTTTCAGATTCAAGTGATAAGTTAAATATATGAACCAAAACTGGACAAAGCAGTGGAGCACAACCTTTTACTATGAAGCTGGGAATTCCATCTACTCCCGTAGATAACTTTGGTTTCAATTTTTAATTGCCTCCAAGACTTCAGATTCATTAATTGGAGCAACGTATTACGAACAGGGAACTTTGTTTTACATGATGATTGAAACCTGAGACTGGTTTCAAAAACGGAAACTCGTGAAATAGGAAGAAAAAGGGACAGACAACGTCTCAAAGGGTGTGTGTGTGTGTGTGTGTGTGTGTGCGGGGGGGGGTGAAGTTACAAAGCGGTCATTGCGTGTTCCCAGTGCTTATGGTACTTTGTCCGCGTCGAAGTCCTTCCAGGTGCGGTGGTGACGACCTTGTGTTTCTGTTTGTATTGGACCCCCTTGTGCTGGGTAAACATGGAAACAATAGGGCACGTACGCTTCTCTTTTTTGTGTGTATTGTTTGCGGTTCGGTGTATAGTGATTCTAGTGTATAGTTTGTAGTTCGGTGATCGACCGTTGTGGTGGTGACGAAATTCGGGGGGAGGTGTATATAAGGCGTAGAAGCAATCAGGGGCGGATTTAGAGGGGGTCCGGATGTCCTGACCCTTTTTTGATTTCTGCATGTGTAAAATTTAGGGCGTAAAACGAAGGAGAGGAGCAGGGGGTTCCTAAACATATGATGCGCTGACCAACACCTGACCCCCCCCCCCCTTCAGGAAATTCCTGCATCCGCCCCTGGAGAGAATACAGTTTTTAGCTGAGTAATTGAGACGTTGTCTGCCCCTTTTCCTTCATACTTCACGAGTTTCCGTTTTTCAAACCACAGACTCAGGTTTCAATCATCATGTATAACTTACACCAGCTCGCCTGCACTTTAACCGTTTTTGCATTGAACTTTGTTCGTTTCTTGACGATTACTTGCCTAACTTTTTGGACCGCTCTTTAGATAAAAACTGGGAACTATTTAAAATGCAAGTAGTTAATCTTAGAACAAGCACCTTCCTTTACGAAATATTCCAGTTTTCTCGGAAACTCCTTGATTTAATATTACGTTGAAAAGGCTGTCTAATAAGAAGAAGCGAAAATTTCGAATGGCTAAGTTTTCTAATTCAGATGTTAAGTGGTCTGAGTATCATAATGCAGCCAGGGCCTATAAATGTGCCGTTGCTATTGCAAAGACCGTTTATTTTTCAGTCATCTTGCCGTCCCTCCTAACCAATAACCCTAAACAGTTTTGGAATCTGATCAGTCATATTAAGAATCAAACAATATCTCTGTTTAGTCCATCTGGCGAACCTGTGCCCCTTGATGACTGTGCAAATGTTTTGAATTCTGCTTTTGTTGATTCATCCTCTGATGCGTCTTTTTCTGTGATACCCCCCTTTCGGCAATATGACTTCATTCTCATGTACCAATTGTAACTTGATACCGGTGGCATTGTTAGTGTAATTGATAACTTAAAAGTGTCTTGGTCCGCAGGGACATACGACATTAACAGAAAATTTCTAAAAAGTACTAAGAAATATTCTTCTATCATACTTTGTAAGATATTCGAACAGTCTTTTGCTCTTGGTTGTTTACCGGACGATTGGAAGGTGGGTAAGGTGGTGCCGATACATAAAACTGGCGATCGACATTCTCTCCTCAATTTTCGTCCCATTTCTCAAACAAGTATTCCATGCAAAATTCTTGAACACGTCAACACGTCATTTATTCACACCTGGTCAACTACCTTGAATCAAACTCTTTTTACACTCAATGGCAACATGGTTTTCACAAATCATTTTCATGCGAGACGCAGCTTCTGACCTTCACTCATGATCTTCATCTTCTTGATCGCACTTCCAAAGTTGATTGCATCTTTCTTGACTTCTCAAAAGCATTCGATAAAGTATCTCATAAATTTCTACTTCATAAGCTTAGCAAACTAAATATTGACCCTAACGTCCTTCCCTGGCTTTATTCCTTCCTAACTAATGGTCCCAATTCGTGTTCGCAAATAATACATTATCCAGTCTGGCTCCTGTTACGTCAGGGGTCCCTCAAAGCTCCGTATTAGGTTCCCTGCTTTTCCTTATCTTCATAAATGATTTACCTTCCTGTGTTTCATCTTCACTTAACCTTTTTGCTGATGATTGCATTATATACCGTGAAGTGACTGACGACTCCGATGTTTTTTCTCTTCAGTCTCATCTCAATCGTGTGTCCGAGTGGTGTGATTTGTGGAAGATGAAACTTAACACGAAAAAATGTAAAGTAATGACTGTTTTCCGACTTAACACCGACTCTTCTTGCTTCTTCCTTAACAACACTTCCTTGGAACGAGTATCATCTTATAAGTACTTAGGTGTTCATATTGCGTCCAGTCTATTTTGGAAAACTCACACTCGGTACATAACAAGTATGCGAATCGTACGCTGGGCTTCCTCACACGAAATTTTCCGTCTGTCCCTGTATCTCTAAAACTCCTCCTATATAAAACACTTGTTCGTTTAAAGCTGGAATATGCCTGTGCCATTTGGGACCCCGGCAATAACGTATTAACATCTGCAGTCTAAGCCATTCAAAATAGATCTGTTCGCTACATTCTTCCTAATTATCACCGCACCGCCAGCGTAACATCCATGAAACTAACTTTGGACCTGTCCAATCTTGCACTCCGTCGTGAACTCTCCCGTTTGTGCCTATTTCATGAGGTTCTTTATAATCCTTCCTTGCGTGTCAGACTGCTAACTCCACCTTCCTACATCTCATCATGTCTTGATCACCAACACAAGATGGGTCTTCCTGCCTGTAAGACTACTACTTTTTACAATTCTTTTATTTCCAAAACAACGGCCTCATGGAACTACCTTTCATCGTCTGTGGCATGTATAACTGATCCCATCATCTTTAAGCGTTACC
>JAZHYW010036663.1:0-61457 GCA_037355805.1 Ixodes ricinus
GGGGCTGTCACCGGGATTGATGACGCCACCCAATGGAGGTAGCCCTGGACGTCGTCCTCCAGTTCAGTGGACTCCGCTTTTTGAAGCGGTGACCGGGAAAGAGTGTCGGCCACCGTCAAGTCCCGGCCTGGAACATACACAATGTCATACGTGTAGCGCATCAGGCGCATGCGCATTCGTTGCAATCTTGGTGTTAGCTCGTCGATCCCTTTAGATCCAAACAAAGACACCAAAGGCTTGTGATCTGTCTCCAGGCAGAATTGCGTGCCTAGCAGGTAGTCCCGAAACTTTTCACTCGCCCAGACCAAGGCCAGGCCTTCTTTTTCAATTTGAGCGTAGCGCCTCTCTGTGTCTGTGAGTGTTCTTGACGCATACGAAATCACTTTGAACTGACCTTTGTCTTGTTTTTGGCGGAGGACGGCCCCGAGACCGTACGATGAGGCATCGGCCGATACGACTGTCTCGCGGTTGGGGTCGTAGATTCCTAGAACAGGATCTGACGAAAGAAGCGTCTTCCAGTTCTGGAAGGCTTCTTCTTGCGCGGGGCCCCACACAAATTCCTGTCGTGAACTTATCATAGAAGACAGAGGTTGAAGAACTTCGGCCATGCGGGGCACGAAGCGGGCTAGGTAAGTAGCCATGCCCATCATGCGTCGTAGTTCCTTCTTCGAAGTCGGGTGACGCATCTCTGTCACGGCGGCGAGCTTCTGTTTATCGGGACGTACTTCGTTGCATCCGATTTTGTGACCCAAGAACGAAATCTCGGTGACATTGAACTCGCACTTCTCGCGGTTCAGAGTGATTCCAGCTGTCTGGACGCGTTTTAGCACAGCCCGAAGCCGTTCGTCATGCTGCGCTTGTGTGGCTCCCCAGATAAGCACGTCGTCCATGTGGCAGACGACCCCTTCCATTCCAGACAGGACTTGCCCCATGCGCCTTTGAAAGTGCTCCGGGGCCGACGAGACGCCAAAGGGCAATCTGTTAAAATAAAATCTTCCAAACGGTGTGATAAACGTAGTGTACTCTTTGCTCTTCTCGCTCAAAGGTATCTGCCAGAAACCAGAGTTAGCATCCAGTTTGGAGAATGTGCTGGCTCCGCGCAGCATGCCGATGGTGTATTCCACAGCTGGGATGGGATGCCACTCTCGCCGTACGTATCTGTTGAGTTCCGTGAAGTCTACACAAATTCTCACGGCCCCTGAAGTTTTTGGGACGACTACCATCGGTGCGCACCATGTTGTCGGCTCGGTGACAGGCGAGATAACGCCTAGTGCTTGCATCCGTTCCAGTTCTTGCCTGGTCTTCTGGAACAAGGGCAGAGGGACTCTCCGAGGGGACGTCAAAGCGAAAGGTTTCGCTTCCGACTTCAGCTTGAGGTCATACTCTTCTTCGAATGTTCCAAGCCCCTGGAACACTTGTGCAAACTCTGACAGGGGGTTCAGGGTTTTGACGCTGTCGACTTGTGCAAGTACGGATAGTTTTTCTATTGCTGGTTTTCCTAGTAGAGGGGTTCGGAGGCCCCGAAGAACGTACACTTCTTCACGGCTGGTGCTCCCTGCAAATGTCATGCTCAGAGTTGCCATTCCAGATATAGCGAGAGGTTTCCCATCTGGTCCTTGAAGTCGGCGCCTTGCGGGCTGAAGTTTGGTTTTAGGACAGACCCGAACAAAGAGCTCTTCCGGGATGACCGTTTCGTCTGCCCCTGTGTCGATTTTGAAAATCACGTTGGAGGACTCGAGGAGAACTGGAATTTCCCACTTTGAGACAACTGAGTGAGATGCAACTCCAAGGAAGCCTGCTTCTTCGTCGACGTTATCAACGTTTCTGACATTTCTTGATGATCGACACACGGCCTCGAAGTGTCCTTTCTTTCCGCACTTTCTGCAGAACGCTTCTTTCGCCGGACAGGATGCTCGATTGTGTAGCTCTTTTCCGCACCAGCCGCACTGCCTGGAGGAGTCGCCTCCGCTTGGATTCGAAGGGGCTTTCTTTTTGAAGTTTGCCGCCCTCCTCTTCCCCTGTACCAGGCTGACTTGCTCGTCCCGTAGACCGTGGAGCTCCTCCTGCTGCTGATTGACGGTCTCGTGCTGTCGTGCCACCAGGAGGGCTTTCTGCAGGTTAAGGTCCGGATCGAGCTGCAGGGCCCTGGAAACCTTGTGGTCTTGGAGGCCGACAACAAGGCGATCTCGGATTAAATCTTCACGCAGGTCTCCGTAGTTGCAAGTAGTAGAGAGTGTATGCAACGCGGTAACAAAATCCTCGACGGACTCGCCCTCTTGTTGCGTTCTGGTGTTAAACTTTGCCCTCTCGTAAATTATGTTCCGTCGGGGAATGAAGTAGGCCTCGTACTGGTTTAGCGCGACTTCGAACTTCTTTTGTTCCGCCGGCTCAAGCTTGAAGGTGCTAAAGATCTCCTCTGCTTGCGGGCCCATTAGGTAGACCAAAGCGTCGACTTGACCTGCTTCGGGCTTCGCATCCAGTCCAGATGCCGTGCGGAACCGAAGAAATCGTTTTTTCCACGAGGGCCAGTCGTTAGGCGTTGCAAAGCTGAATGGTTCGGGCGGCGTAATTTGGAATGAAGCCATCTTACTTGAGGTAGATTTTGGTGGCGTACTTGTAGTCCTTCCTGTAGCCTCGCAGGACGGCTGGCTCTGTCGATTGGAAATGCGATGACCTTGGTTCAGGGTTTTCTACGTCCAGTAGCCGTGGTGGCTCAGCCTGGGCGCCACTTCTGACACCATGTTCGCTATACGTTCGAGCGAGCAGCAGAGACGAGCGTACGCGAAGTTCAACAGCAAACAACAAGAAGAACTTTATTCACTCGAAACAGCGGCTTATATCGCCACAGCTGATAGCGCTGACGCGGGGTTGTAACTGCTGACTCAACCCACGTGCCGAGCCCGAGCTGACGAGAAGCGTCTTATCACACACATAATGAGGATGCCAGTAGCATTGCGGTGAAGCCATCATAGTTGAACCAAGGATTGAGTGACAGGCCTAAAATTGCCTTATTTAACTGGTTGTCCCCGGAATACAACAAAAATATTACACCCAACACTTATATCCAGTATTTTGAAACATTATAGGCTATCATGTAAAAAAAAATTGCTTTAAAAACAATCGACTTTAAATATCCCAAAAATTTAGATTTGTTACAAGTTTGGAGCTAGATATAATTTATTTTCGTGAAAAATAGCAATACAAAAGTTACACCAACGGATAGATTATTTATGATTATAGCTATGTAATGATGCTTGTTATCATGTCATTAGCTTTCACGGTTCGCTTACTAGAGCTATTTAAATTGGAGGCAAAATTGCTCCAGGTAGCAAGTTTGCTATTTTATAGGAAAGAAAATATGTAAAGCCTAAATGTCACTGTTTTATGGATAAAACTGTTTCGTAAAATTTCCTGCAGCCTAAAAATATATTAGCCGCTTGAGTAAAACTAACAGTCTTGAAACGACATCCAAATTTCAGAAGCAATCTAATTGAATTTTTGACACATTTCACCGACCGACACCTTTGATTCTTTTTTCCCTCTGAAAATGTTTATTTTTTATTTTTTTAAAGGTCAGTTTTGTTTATCGGATAAATAGAGACCACATACAATATAAAAACAAAAAATCTGGAAACGCTCTCTTCCTCCTCCGTCCCCCCCCCCCCTCTTCTCGCCTTCTGACAAGCTTGGTCGAATTCAAATTAAATCATCCCTCTACTCAGGCACGTAGCCAGGATTTTCTTTCGGGGGGGGGGGGGGGGCGCCCATGACAAAATGCTGTATGAGGGGAGAGGGAGAGGAGGCCTCAGCAAAATAGAAGATTTTTGGGGGGGGGGCCGGGCCCCATGCCCCCCCCCCCCCCCCTGGATACGTGCCTGCCTCTACTTACCCAAAATGGTATACAGCAAATATCAGTGTTGCTTGTGCTTTAAGCGCTGAAGTGTCGACGAGACAAAAACGCGCAGAATCGTTTCACAAACAAACGCGCGGCTTTAACGTGCTTTTGTCTTCGTAGGATCCGCCTAGTTAGACGTTTAGTACCAATGTGACATAGTTCTAGATCGGAGAAACTAAATATTAGAATATAAACTTGAAATTGTTTTGGTTTAACGCAGTCTGCTAGGTGGCATGTTACTAAACACCAGCCGAGTAAATATTGTCAATGATTAATTTCTCCATAACAATACCCAAATTTAAAGCCTTCTCAAAGAATAATCTAATATCTTTAACATGAAGTATTGAACTTACTTTTACTTGTTAAACTCTTTATTGTGCATTGGTGTGTGGTTAGAAATTAACCTGGGCAGTGACGCTTAGTTTTTTTTTGTTTTTTTTGTGCACTCATGCGGTTTAATGAGGTAACACAGCCGCCTTTTACCATCCTCCTAGACGCCTGCCTTAACAAAACATTTTGTCATTTTGTCATGAAGGCTAATGTGGTACTACATGAATACAGGTACAAACTTTAATCTGGCTAATGTTCGCAACCTTTAATCTAGCTAACGCACTGTCTGGTTGTGGATGTGCGCGTAAAATGACTTATTCTGATTCGCGACGACGAAATCGTTCTTCGTTCTTCACATGAATAGGTAATGTGGGTGCGGAGACCCTGACGTTGGGTTTAGTACGCGGGAGAGGTAGATGGGCTATAGAAATAGCAGAGAACATGCAGGCGAGCTGGTGGACTTTCAACATCTTGAACACCCGAGAAGAGACCTGCGTGTGTGTGTTTTGTCCACTTTTTTGTTGCTCAGTCTCAGGTGTTCACGATGTGAATAGGTTAGTCAGGGTTCGCCTGGAAGGAATGTCGGAAGTCTAAGAGTTTTATCATTAATTGCTTTGTATGCAACGTTGCATAAGATAGCTAAATAAGCGGCTGTTTACGGAAACAACGGGAAGGAGCCTACAGATTCCTTCCCGTGAGTTGCTTCAGCTAAAATAACGGAAAGGAATCAGGAAAGATGGGAGCTTTCAACATAATGCTTGGTCTCTGGGTTTCCATGGTGATGTTTGGGCTATTTGTCATTTCTTTTTTGAGTGGGTTCGTGGTCGCTGCCTTGTATCGGAGAACAGTCGACGACTTCTGACTGTGCAACGTCTGCATCACCCTTCGGCCCCTAGCATTCGGAAAGCTTTCGGACTTCACCTCGACTTGGCGTGCCAAAGATAACACTTTTCTTCTTGCGTTTATATACGGCATATGTTATATTTGGGAGGGTAGTGCAGAGAGATTTTTTTTCCTTCTGTTGGTTCTGGTCTTGAGCCACATTGTGGTCAGTGTAGGTGTATGCGCATTTAGTTTTGGCGTAGCTGCTGTTGTGATCTGTGCTTTTTTCTTTGTTATCTTTGCAGACGTTGGAGCGTCCCGTTGTTGAGTGTCGGATTTTTTCGTTGTGGCCATGCGAAGGGTACATGGCCATGCCCTTGTACCCTCGCCTTTTTCTCTTCATCTTGCGTCATGCGTGACGCTCTTGCTTTGACTGGTCGCACTTATAGCTTTTCTGGTCATTAGAGTAATTGACTCTTTAATGTCAGTGCTTGCTTTTTCTGTGAGTTCATTTTACCCACACTAAGGAGTTTTGGCTTTAACGCGTAACTTTTTTAGGCAATGTGGTAACGTACTATTTACGTTTTCAAAACAGTAACGGATAACGTTACTGTTACTTATTTAGAGTGACGGGCAACGTAGGTACGCTATCCGTCACATCTTCTCAAGACCTAACAAAACTTACACTTCCATTTTTTTGTGTTTCTAGGCGCCACGTCATATGCATTTTTGCACTCATCCCAGATACATTCGAAATGTTGCCTCTTTTCCACAGGTAAACCTCGCGCTCTCAGCATGGACATAATGTTTCTTGAAATATGACGTGTATGCATAACGTGAAAAGAGTGAAACGTTTAAATCCATAAATAAAAATAGTAGCGTAAAAGCTACCTTCGTTACTTTTTATCCGTAACGGTAACGCGTTCTTTTTATTTTGGGGTAACGTAGGCCAGTAACGCGTTCCTTTCATTTACAAGTAAGAGGTAATGGATCTTTTTACTTTTTTTCGGTAACGCCTACAATACCGGACAGAAGCAATAGACAGCGTCAGGGGACCGCAACATTCCACAAAATGGTCGAAGACGTGAGTCGGCACGAACAGCTCGGGTCGCGCCGAGAAAAGCTGAACAGAGGCGGCCACCTGACTGCGTGAGTCTCCGGGAATACCCGAGGCTGTTTACAACGAGGCCCGGGCTCTGGGCCCCGCTATGTGTTTGGAAAGGCCTGCCAAGATTGCCGAATACGTTGCGTTCTCCAAACAATTTACCGCACCAGCTATCCATGCAGCTTCCGCTGACGTCAACCATTCCGAAAATTACTGCGGACGCGGCCCTCACGTGCCAGACTCTCTTAGAACAGATGTCGAGGAAAAACGCACGCAAATCTCGATTAAGAGAATCAATTCTTCCCATCTCCACCCGCGGGAACACTGCCATTGCGAAGTGCCGATCACGCTCAAGACTGACGCGAAGTCCGGACATCATTGAAGTTATTCAACTTGCGATGCACGAAGAACAATTGAAATGCGTCCCTGCAACGTTGTAAAAGGGTCAGTGATGATACCCGCGAGCGGTATATTTCAGGGCCGATCCGAACTTTTTCAGCTTTGATTGGAAGAATTAAGACGCAAAGACTGGCTGCCTCTGCCTCTACTCACTCTTAGAACGCGTTCGAACGCCAAACGCCAGCGTCCGAACTGTTCGAGGAGTAGACGATGCTGTTCGCTCAATGAATGGAGTCGGGCAGCGGGTAGAGAGAAAGGCAGCTAGCCCCTGCGTCTATACAAAAAATCCTTCCAATCAAAGCTTGGAGCTCTGACGCCCCCGCGCTCTCATCTCCTCCTCTCCTTCATTTTCACTCCGTATACAGACAATCAATAATAAAAGGGTCAATCTCATGTCCCGTAACTGGTTTGGCCGAAATAAATACCCGGTTCTTTAACTTTCATTTTATAAGGTTTGCTGCCTCTTTAAATGCCGTGTATCAGGTCCTTAACAATCGAGAGGTTTATTTAGTAGACACCTTTTGTTTCGTATGTATCTCTTAAAAATACACGATGTCCCTCAAAAAAACGTACTGTCCTTTTTTTTTTCTTTTTTCCACTGCAAAAATTATTTACGCCTCTTGCAGCGCTCATAATCCGCCCAAATGTAGCGCTAACGATCCAAACTAAGTGCCAAAGTTTCATAACTAACCGTTTTCTCAATCAAAAGACAGAAGTGATTGTTTGAAAATTTTAATGGGAAAATGGGGCTCGTTTCCAGTTCATTTAGTTCCATGTATTTGAGAGCTCCTTCGGTCGCCGTTTTCACATTGAAAATTTAAGAAAATTACTAAGAACTTTTGGATGAGTTAACGGTTATTTCTTAAACTTTGGCATCTGGCTCAGACCGCTAGCGCTACATTTGGTTGGAGAATGAGCGTTCGGAAATGCGTAATTTATTTCTGTGGTGAAAAAAAAACAAGTGTAAATTGTTTTAAAGAGACCTTGCACTTTGCAGGCGTTTTATACATGACCGTCTATAGTCACTCAGAGCTTGGGAAATGCAGGGCCTGGCTTGTTCCCGCTTCTGGTTTCGTGATTGGTCCTTGGGCGCTCCTATGGGCTAATGCCACAATCTGATTGGCTGCAGAGCGCTAATCACGTCGTCGGGACTCGCCCCACCCAGCGTTTCTTAAGCTGGTAGTGACTATAAAGACCGTTTTTCATGACGGCCGCCATGTTGAATTCTGACGTTGCTGACGCTGAGGCGCAGAACGGCAGATGGCGTTACCGAACCTTGCGGAATATGGTCGAACGACGGACGGCGCGTCAGCCACTCTTGAGCGATGGGCTCCTCTCGGTCATGAGCTGTTTCAAGAGGCTATAGGAAAACCGCTTTTGTCTCACTCGGTCGCACTCAGTTGCAAGTGTGTGAACGGGCCTAGGAGGTGCTCTGAGGAGGTTTCTGAAATCGCCTAAATATGGCGATAACTCACTGTGCGGACTCTAAGCATCCTAGACATTCATAAATCATAACGATTTATAGATTTCATAATCATAACGATCCCCATTAAAAAAGAAATCACAGATCGAAATTATCTCCGGCGATGGGAGGAGCATGCAGTGTGCCGGCAGCCAGGACGGCATGTGACCAGTGAAAACGCGACATTTCGTTGAGATTCCAAACGCTGTTATTACAAAATGTGTATGCTCTTGTAGATGGTAGAAGCATGTAAGAGTAGTCGAAATATGTTCAGGAGAGGGATCATAATACTGCAATAATCGTCTCAAAAACCCAAAACTATTTTTCTCTCTTTTTTTTTTTTTTTTTCTTGCGGGAGTGACGTGCCTGATTGTCAGCTCTTGAGCGCTCGGGCGCGCGCTCGCTGGGTTGAATCGTAGTCCATGCTGTATGGGCAACGAGCCACGTGTATTCGAGATATCACTCCGCACTTCCACCGGTCGGAGGCGCGAGGACCCTTCGCTTGCTATTCACTGACAGTGATCCTGATTCCGGAACATGCTCCTCCCATCACCGGAGATGAAATCGGTGTGTTGCGATCTTTGATTGCTTTTTAATGCGAAAGCATTAACTTTCCCATGGCGTTGTCTGTAGCTTCAAACGAGTAATAAATTCCCATTGGCTGCGAAGTCATTGGCTTCGTCACGGGAGCCGGCGGGGGCGCTCAAGGTCAAAGAGGACGCACCTCAGAAGTAAAACAAAGCTCAAGGTCAAATCAGCCGCGTATCGTCATGATTTAGGGGTATCTATGATGTTAAGAGCCAGCAGCGTGAGTTATTGCCATATTTAGGCAATCTCAGAAACCTCCTCAGAGCACCTTTAAGGTGTCCAAACAGGATACTTCAGAACGCGTGGGACGACACTTCACCGCGATATGAAGTGAAAATTTAAGTCCGCTAGTCCGTCTTCTGTTTGGATATTCACCAGGCAAACATCACGGCTTTCCTCCTCGCATTTTCTGCCTTTCTGTAACCTCGGTGCTCGCCAGACTTGACGTCACATGCCACCTGCCAATGGTCTGCCAGTTGCCTGTCCATCTGTTCTGCCGCGCCCTCGTATGCTTCCCTTTCTCGTTTTCGGGACTTGAAGAGCAGCGATTGAGCGATTGACTGACAGCCCACAGAGCGTGTGATGTCCGGACCCACGTGATGAGCATGCTCTACTAGGCCTTCACGCAGGACAAAAGCGACGTTGGCGGGGGACGTTTTCTCTTGGCAAGAAAAACGAACGAAAGTGGACCACCGCACTTTATATGACGAAGAAGTGTCGCTTCACGTGTTCTTTGAAGTGTCCTGTTTGCGCAGCCTTTTATGCCACTGGCCAAACGCAAAATTCCAAATAGCACGAGTTTTTTTTTTTTTTTGGGGGGGGGGGGGGATCTTGGGGAGGCTCGGCTGCTTTGCAACGTGAAACACCACCATTGCTGCTGCGTTGACCATCGACCTTTCGGGGGTGGGCTATCTGGCTCCCACACTCGAATAAGTTTGAGACCCTTGATCTAGAACCAAAGGGCATTAACATTTCTAAAACCAACATTACCGTCGTTTCTGCTCGATAATTTATGTAGATATAATTGGTGCCGCAGTTTCCTTGTTTTTTGTTATTTTTTTAGTACGACATGCGCAAACCTTTTAGCGAATTGCCTCATGTAATACCGTTAAGCGAGATACTTATTGAAACGAAGAAGGCGAGGAAGTTTATTTTTAATTTCTGGTGCATGAATGGCGGAAGCAAGAAAAAAGAAGAGAAAAGCTCTTTAATAGCTTGACGGGGCTGTTAAACATACTTGCTCCATAATAGTTTCAAATAACACATACACAGCAACAGCATTGAAGTTCAGCATAAAGCACATAATACAAAACAAACCGCTTTTCACTAGTTAATTCATTCATTTCTATTCAACTTATTACTAAAATATTTCGTTGTAATTGAAACAAGATAGATGTTACTGTTAAGAAGAGCATTCAGTGTGTTAGAAAATCTGTATTTCAGTGATTGCATATAATGATTATTAAGGCTAAGTGGCACATTAAAACGTTCCGCCGAACGAGTTGATTAGGAAATTGTATGCTCTCAGATCAGCAAGATTAGCTAGGCTGTCTACTGTTCTATTAATTTCAAATTGAAAACTGACCATCAGTTGGTAACAAATATATATATTTTCTTTATATTTGAGTGAGTGGTTGCACCGCGTCTCTCACTTAATTGAGCAACGAGAACGAAGTGTGCTTGTTCTCTTGTTTTCTTGAAAATGGCAGCATGTTGGCAGGGCAATTTTATTTTAATTATTCTTATCACATCATGGTCAGGGCCCAAAGTAGTCCTACAAACATATCAAGGATAAATATGTCACTAAAAAAACTGCGAGTTTAAAAAAAAAAAAAGTTTGGAGCGCGAGCGAGGGCCTTTTTTAAAAACTCTTGAACCCCCCACCCGCTCCCCACCTCCTCCCACCCCCAGCCTCTTTTATATGCCTTGCGAACTGAACAAACTTCCGGCGAATTTAACCAGTCTTGCTTCACTAAAGGCAGTTAAAAAATCAGTAAGAAAGTGGTGTCTTGAAAATCATAATCATTAAACGTAAAGCATTGTTTTAAAGTTTGCATTTTAATTTTTATATTAATATAACTTAATGTGTGCATCGGGATAGGATTTTTTCTTGTGTGTGCGTAACGGAAAGTGTTGGCATGCTGTGAGTCGTGCTCTTTTCTGATCTTGTTATTATTTCATTTTCATCACTGATAAAATATAGTGCAGATCAGTGTTCTGTATGTAGATTTGAATACAGTACACATATGTTTCTATTTGATGGCAATGTTAAACGTAGTTAACAAAGATTGCTAAGTGACCCTGAACATATAAATTTTTTTTGTTGGTATTGTTGTTTTACGTTTTTCCGCAAGACGTGGTATCAGTATTACACCAAACAAGGGGAAACAATAAAGAAAACTGAACCGACTGCCGGGTTCCGTTCCACAAGTCAGTGACTTTGAAGTTGACGGGCCCAGATACAATGTATTGTCAAAAATTAACCAATAAAGACATTCTTCTTCTCTGCACTACTTCGGACACGGCCCCGTCTCCTCTACTAAGGGCAGTATTGTTTGAATACATTACTCGCTCGTATCCACTCGTCCAAGTGGATACTAGCGAACTCGTATCCACCTCGTCCGGGCGGATACGAGCGAACTCGTATCCACCCGGACGATGCGACAGACTGATCGCGGCGAGCGACTTTCCTTGGCGATGAGTGCTCCGACCTGCGCTCGCGATGGGCGGAGAGTGCATGCACTCCTGGGGGCCTTTGATTTACACCGTCGGCCCGAGATGCGCTGCTGTAGGCCGTATAGGTCTTCGGGTGAAGAGGGTCGCGCGCGCTGCGACCTGCGACGCGCCCTCCCTCTCATGTGGGCGGCACCTCAAAATACCCCTCCGCGAGGGACTTTCGAGCGAGGAAGTGCCACGTGTTTTCGCTTGGTTCCACGGTTCAAAAATCACAAAACCACAGAGCCCTCACGAGGACGTCCGTCGCGGAGACGCTCGTTCCGTTCGCCCTTTCCCCGGCCCGGCTCGCCTGTTTACGTCGTGTGCCGTCGTCTTTCTGAAGCAACGGTTCATGTTGTAGACCCAGTCCAAGCAAGGTAGCGTTCCAAGAAAGGCACTTTCGAAACCTTGGTTTCGTTTAATTTCATCTCTTTCGAGGGACTGTTCGAGAGCGATTCGGTGGTGCTCACGCGCGGCTCCGTGAACTTGCTCTGACGTTCAGTCACTGCGATTTTGCGGGGGGGGGGGGGGCTGGACGTTTCACTTCGCGCAGACGCTTTACTACGCGCCAATTTGGTTCGTGCGCACGTGCAGTGCCCCCACCTGGTGTGGCCAAATGCGGACTTGCTTGTAAACAGCGCGTTGGTCTGTATTCGCGACTCCAGTCGTACCGTGTGCCAGCTCAACGCGTAGTGCTGGGGCATCAGCGATCAAGCATTGGACTCAAAATGGTTTGGCCCGCTTTTTATCCTTCACGTTTCGAACCTGTGGCAACGTGTTTGCGTAAGCGAGCTTCCAGAGGCTTGACTTTCTTTGAGGAAGCAATGAAAGGACTGCCTACTGTCCATCCACGGTGAACGTTGATAAACGCAGAATGTCTGGTTCACGCGGTTGCGTAGGTTGCGTGCAGACTCCAGAGCAACCTGGGAACACGCTGATACTGCAGCTACGACATAGTCACCGGGACAACTGTTCTATCGCGCAAACCACCGACGACATGTAATTATGGAAGCCAGAAGAGACGAGCAGAAATCGTGAAAGGACCTGTTCCGGCCAGCTGAGTGTATTTCCGCTAGGTGCCGCCTGTTTCCCTGGAGTCGCGAATAAGCTGTTCGAACGAACAAGACAGTGCTTCGCGCGAGAGTATGTACGGCTCTCGCGCAGTGACCGATCTTTCGAATTTCCGCATGCTGCCAATCACGGATTACACCCGTCACGTGAAGCCAAATGTTTTCTTTGTAAAGAGCACGGTTTAGCATACGGCGATATAAAGTTAACATAATGGCGAAGCTGCTTAGATTACACTTCATCTCAGGAGCTGCGTGAAGCTCTATCAAAGGCCCATGACTAAGAGAATGACTCTGTAAAATGTTTGGTTTTGCCAAGAACAATCGCAAAAGGACTTTCTTTTTTCAACCACGCGTTTTCATAGGTGCCTTTTACTCAATGAGGCACGTTTATGACCCTGGCCTAGCAACCGTACTGCTCTTGCCAAATTACTTATTTACAGCGTGAACCAATGTCGCCATATAAGGGCAGACCTATCTAAACATTTAACGTCGAATATACTTTTGCTTTGACGCCTCAAAGAACGCTACGCGAAACTCAGTTATGATGAAGCGTTGAAGAGAAGAAAAATGAACACCAAAAAAGGATCAAAGTAGACAGAAGTATACAGGACCTAGCATACCTTCCTAACCGTCCACTTCGTCTAGTTTTTGTTTTATTTTTTGAACTTATAGTCATGGGTCTTCAAGCTCGAGCTCGCCACGTCCACTTCTGTTGGAAGTGTATATAGTTTTTGTGGTACAAATATAAATTCTTGCAATGCGCCTATGTGAAAGAGTTTAGACCTCTAATTATATATGCAAATATTTATCGCATCCTAAACGTAAGATTTGTATTGATGAAAATTTAGCTTGGTAAGTATTCTTAAATTTAAATAATAATTTTACCACAAGGTTTTACTCTCTCCCCCCCAAAAAAAAACAAACAAACAAACAAACAATGTTTTGGTACTTTAACAAGAGTGTATTTGCGTTGCTTAGAGGGACAGTCCTTTTCGTCAATAATAGCTACAAACCTTTAGTGCATCTTTATCGATCGAAGAAATTCTTGTAGATATTGCATGGATCTTTAGGTCAATTGAGACTGCGTCGAGGAAATGTTGGATGAACACGATCATAGGTGAAATATTCGTGTACACACGATAGAATGAACACATAGGACGGAGCACAGAACACGACATGTTTCATCTTTGAAAGATGTCGTGTTCTGTGCTCCGTCCTATATGCTCATTCTTTTGTATGTAAATGATCCTTACCAACACGCTCAGCTTTCGATAAAAATATTCGGCGTGAACGTTCGAGCACTTTCGTTGGAGGCAGTTCGGGGCTGGCAGACACCAGTGAAGGAATCTGCCCGGGAGCAACAACCGACTGCAACCACCGCAGGGTTTCGAGATATTTTCGAGGCCTGCTCGGAGGCCCGCGTGACGATAGGAGTCGAAGTCGGCCGCAGCACCGAAGGGCCAGGCGACGTCGACACGCACAACTTGACGTGTTGCGGGGACGCGTCAGAGGGCGACAGGCGAAGCTATGTCAACTAGTTTTCGTCACGGAGCGGGCATGCTGAGCATCCGAGCAAGACGTTTCCGCTGTACCGCGCGTCGTCAGCTCCTTCTCCGTGTGTGCACACGAGTGGCAGCCGTGGCACCGAGTGGCGAGTTTGTGCTTTTCTCGAACCGCATACAGAATAACCTCAACTCAGTTGGTCCCTTCACACGTAGTCAGCGGCGAAGACTTTCCATTTTTCCCGGGGGGGGGGGGGGGGCAGGCTGAGAAGTTCTCCTGGGGGGGGGGGGGGGGGTGCTGCGCGTTACCTTTTTGGCAGAACTGGAGATTGAAGCAAACGAAAGCACGCTGGGATTCAATTTCCGATGTATTTTGTCAGTAAAGGCAACGTGGGCGTTATTTTGTTCACGTGCCAACACTAGAAGCTCGTTACATGGCACGTAAACAGCGTCTCGGTGAGGATCATAGCCCGGGCCCGGGGGGGGGATCTGCCCCCCCCGGATCTTACCAGGGGGGCACGAGCCCCGATGCCCCCCCCCCCCCCCGAAGTCTACGCCTATGCACGTAGTGGAACGTAGTGCCGCCTTACAAACATGGACAGCGCGAAGTTTCGAAATTAACGCCCAACCTACACAGAAAATAACATTTCGTCAAAATAGGAAAAAGACCTCTCGCACTTATTTCCAAGCATGTCCGGACGTTTGTGAAGACAAAAAGGATATAACGCGAGCGAGCAGCTGCGTTTGGGGTTTGATGCGGCGCGGTGTCGGCCCCTGATGCTCCTTAAAACTCCCCTGGTGTCTCAGGCTTAGAAACCACCTTCAGTTTAAAACGGAGGAAACTTGGTTTTCTGCCACGACGCGTCTCAACGCGTCTCAGCTCAGAGCGTTGAGCGAAAGCTTGCGCTGGGAACCTCCTGGGTTCGATTCCCCACCGCCCCCGCCCGTTTCGATCTGGATGAGTTTCGTACCGGCACGCGTTCGTGTGGTCACTACTGCGTAATGCACGTTAAAAACCCCAGGTTAGCGGTTATACTGCACTGGCTAAATTTCTGATCTACAGCTAAGAGTCCGATTACCCGTTGAGGCGCATCTCCCCATCAAGGCTGTATAAACATAAAGAGCAAACCAATTTTTTTTTCTGCCACGAGAGAAATCTTTGGCATCCCACCAGGGGATGAGCATCGCTGGACCGACCGCTGAGAAAGCATGTGGCGCAGAGTGCACATCGTTCCGACTGATGGATTCTAAAGCGGACTTGACGGCCGGGCTCCCCGATCAGGGACGACGAGGCGTGGCCCCCGCCGTGCCAAGTGGCCGTAGCCTTCCTCGCTCCAAAATGGCCTCCGAGGCACACGCAAGTGGCGGAGGATATTGGGCCGATGCTGCCACGGGATCGAGAGCTCGCTCTCTGCCAACAGAGAATTGGGGTTCACCCGTCGGGGTGTCTGTCGTTCGCCGCGTTCCCTCCTCGCGACCCGAAGCCCATCAATTCGAGTTAGGCTGGCCAGCAATCCGCCGCGAAATCCAGATTGAGAGCTGCGCACTCTCCCTGGGCGAATTGAAGCCGCGGAGGCTGTTCGTCGCCGTAGCTGTATTGCCGCGTTTGGTGGGCAGCGTAAATTGGATAATATTCCTTGAGGGACAATCCTGAAAGCGACTGATGACATAAACTACGTGGGCCGCAAAAGGATACACAGTCAACGATTGGAGAGGCTAATCTCGGAGAGACGGTGAAGCGAGGCCAACCGGCCAACCCGATCTGTTGTCAAAACTTCCACGAAATTGACCAGCCCGGTGCTATACCCGTTTCCGTATGGATGATCGATATATTTTAATAAGAGGAAAGCTTGGGAACAATTCGTGCTTTCGACTACATTTTGGTTGTTGCTGTCGTTTCTCCATTCGACCTTTTGACACCGAAACACGATAAAGGAAGAACAGTTCCTTTGCCTTCGCGTTAACCCCCACCTTTCAAAATTACGCCCTTTTCTGACGGAAGTAAAGGTAAGATTCGAGAGGGAGTTCTCCCTCCTTTCCCGGTTGCGGGCAAGCCATAGATGATATCTCTATAAGGACCGGCTCGGGTCACTCGAACGTCGCTTTTGCGATGATTGGATATTACATTTAGTGGTCTATGCTTCCGGGTAAAACCCGATGGTTCCGGATATTAGGACCCCGAACAAGTATTATGAAATTTTAGCTGATCCAAATACCCCCCCCCCCCCCAACCCCCCCCCCCCCCAAAAAAAAAAAAAAAGAACCCGCGGTTTTTTAAAAATGGTTTGGTCAACGAGATTACCAATACAACGAACGTCAACCCCGTAGAGGGGCCGAGTTTATAGCAAAATCTAGAATTACACATCCAAAGCCTCCATTGTCCCGGTTTACTGGGGCCACTCTCCGAAGCTCAGAAATCACATCTGGAACATCCTTGATGCCAAGCTATGATCACTTTGTCAACGCCAAGCTGCAGCAAACTTTTGGCGAGCTTTCTACGATATCATCAACGAATGAATATGCAGGTCCACTGTAAAAGGCATTCACGCAACAAAACATAAAGAGAGAACACATAGAGACTAAAGCAGTTCGATTTATTTTCAATCGCTATCAATCAAGCTGTCTCCCTACTCAAGTACGATGCGAAGCTCCTGCATATAAATGCCAGGACGATGTTGACACGGATGTAAATATAGATTTTGACTTGCTACGTGGTCATTACTTCATTCATATTCCCAAAAAAGGTACGGATTCAAACTCTGATAATGCAGCTAGAACAAAACACAACAAATCCATTATGCATTATCGCTAGTTAAGGAACGTTTTCTTCTTAGACGTTGACGAATAGAACTGTTTATCGAAAAATTCGGTAAATTGTACAATTCTGTCCGTTTTTCTTATAGGGCTGGGCGCTTAATCGGTTAAGCTACCGATTAATCGATTAATGTTTTCATCGCGATTAATTTTTTTAACCGGTTAACGGTTGCATTTTTACCAAGAAAAAAATTAAATGCAATGCTTTTACCACGCAGACGTGGACGAGTACAGCTGCATGAAGGTAAACTTTCTACGAAATTTTGACCTAAAATGAACTGCAGAGGTGAGATTCGTAACTCCAAACAAGTGGGGAAGTCTATACGTGTAACAGCGAGACATGTGCAAGTTACAAAAAAGAAGGAAAAAAGAAGTAACTAAATACCGTTACTAGATAATCACTCAAAAAGTAACTAAATACGTTAGTCATTATCGATTCTCAAAAGGAACGCGTTAGTTACCTCAAAAGTAACGAGTTACTTTTCACGTTACTTTGACGACCAAATACACAAGTGTTTTTGTTTCATGGTTTATTGGTTTGTTTTCAGTAGTCGTTGTATTTAAGCAGTTGCTGCCTCTCAATGTAGTCATCGGTTATGTTTCCCCGCTTACATGAGAATACACCTCCCTACGACACTGAAGAGTATTGACACGCTCGAAGGATTGGCAGTGTTGTGCTTCAGGGAAGAGCTAATGAATCTGGGATTCCCTTCTCTTTGTTTTACCTCTCTGCTTCTAAAATTCCAAGTTGACAATAGCATCTGTACCTTCCCGTGTTGGGAACCTCCGGGTTTACGTTCGGTCTATACACGATTTTAGACAGGTTTAGAAAGGAATTCGCTGGGTGAAGTAAATTCCCAGCTGTAGAGTTCGACTGAGGTGTTCAGCGATAAACGTTACTATACTCTCCTACTGTTCAGTTGTTTTTCGGGTTGCACATCTGCCTTTGTCACAACAGACGCATACTCAGGTTAGAATGAAAACGAGGCTGTTTAAACGGCCTTGTACACGTCACTCCTCAAAAGGTAACAAAATCCCGTTACTCGCTACTTGACCTCAGTACGTTACTCGTTCCGTTTCTAAAAAAAAGTAACTAAATACGTTACCCATTACCAAAAAGAGTAACTAGGTAGGAGTAACTCGTTACTAGTAACGCGTCACGTATACTAGTATACATGTCTGGTCCCAGCCACTTCAACGCCGTATGAGTGTCCGTTCAGCGGCAGCAGAGGCTGTTGTGAACAATCGAGGGAGATCGCTATTGCCGGAGGGTATCAACGAACCTCTTTGCGTCTCCGGCCGAAGTAATAATCTGTGAGTGTGGGCGTCTTTTGACTTTTCTCAACTACACTTCAAGGTTGATTTAAAATCTGAAATTGTACACTGCGCCATTTATCACACATTCAGCAGAGGCAAAAAATGTAATTTAAGGGTGGTGATTAATGGGGTTAAATATTTTATGGGTGCCTAGACCTTAATATTCTTAATACTTACTTTAACCATGTCTCTACCCAGCGGCTTTGATATCACGGCTGGCAGTATGTTCAAAATAAACAAAAAAATGCATAAATAAACACATTCATTTGTAAAGGCGGCGAACAAGCTAGAACCGTCAATTATTGATGTTACCTAAGAGACCGGGTCCATCGGTGAACACATGGCGCAAAGAGTTTTGCACGACTTTCTTCACGAAACTTGACATTACTCTGAAGCGCAACGTTACTAAGAAAGACAAATTATTTTGTACTCGAGAATGCACTATACACCAACTCATGTTTACAAACAAACCGGAGCGCCCGGAGCGCCCCTAGCGGACGCCACCGGCGCCGCGCATGCGCGATGGGGGTGTGGGCAACAAGCGCGCCGTCGCCCATAAACAAACCGATTGAAACGCGATGTTATCGGCGTCAGTGTGAGTCCCCCTGCCCTTTTTCGCAATCGAATTGTTGATTCTATGTCTTCCTGGCAATGTCTGACTACATGAGCAGCGTCAGCGAAATTAACGAAGCTCGTTACACCGCGAAACTTCGAGTGAATAATCTGACATGCGGCGATTCATTCCGCGTGGACGCCGCAGAATGTACGCTAAAGCCTGATTCACCTGATGAGATTTCGCTCGCAATTTTCAGTCGCGACGTCGCTCGGGCTGCAAAAGCGTGAACCGTAGCTGAGATGGTCGACGTCGATACTGAAAATCGCAAGCAGAATTGGACCAAGTGAATCAGGCATAACAAGTCGGTGATGGCCGCTGGTAACAATAATCAACATCTCCATGTATCTACTGTTTACGAAGAGCCTGCTTACCAACCTTCAAATTTAAGTCTTTTGAGGCCTGCACTTACTTCTTATCGCAAGGACCGGGCCAACTTTTGGTCTACGGGCCGGCGTCGTCTAAGAGAGCAGACGACAAGCAGAAACGTTTGAAAGAGCAGACGACAGTTTGAACGATCAGGCGGCCGTTTGAACTTGAAGACGCACTGAACGTAGTCCGCAGGTGGTCCGCACAACTTGACGGTTTTCTGGCGTTCATGTTGGAACAAAACAAATAAATCTGATGACCACAAGTATCCGTGAATTCAACCCAAAGTGCTTCCCGCCCAAGCAATCGTTGTCCGACGGCGTCTGCTTTTCCCTTTTCCCGGCACATATCCAGATTCTCGGACGAACCGAGCACGTGAAAACTGACCTTCAAATCTTTCTCGACACTTTTGGTACGGCCCCAGTCGCGGCGTTTTGACGATAAGGCAGGTTTTTGTCTGATTCCTTTCAAAACAACGCAGGAATACACGTCTGGCATGGGGACTTCTGCCCACAGCCCCAGACCGGAAGTGCGACCGGCGCGCCACCACCGCGCCGTGACGTCACAGAGATGAGTTCATGTATAGGAGGAATGATGTAGCGTGAGTGCCTTTGGGATGTTTCTCGACTGCATGAATGGTAACATCTGGTGACTGGAGGATGAGTTCCACAATTAAAATTGTTTTGCGAATTCACTGAGGCAGCACGCGCCAGTTTAAAAAGAAACTAAGCAAGTTCTTGAAAAAAAAAAGAAAAAAAGAGTTAGAGGTGAATTTCGGCGTATTTTTATCCCGTGAATCTGAATATCACGCTCCTTTTTTTTTTTTCCGAAGATGTAACTAAACGCGAGAGAACACGAAAAACCTCCGACCAGTCGTTACGTCAAAGAAGGATCTTTCGGCCGCCGAGCGCGTGTCGCTCGTGTGGGCAGCGCGTGCAATTGCAAGCTTTGATAGAGTCGTGACGTCTTTTTCTTACCTTTTTTGAAAATAGCAAGAGTGCGCGTGCATAGTTTGAAAGGCGCTGAAGATGCGAGAGAGCGGAGATTCCGAAAACTCATTTTACTGCGTAACGCTCCGGGAAGGAGGGTGTCTCAGCGGTACTGTGAAAATGATTTTCTGCAACCTCCGTGGACCAAACCGAAAAAAATAAATATTAATATTAATAATAATTTTGATATTTGTGATCCAGGACAAATGAAGACAATTTAAGTGTTTTTACTTAAACACAGAACCGCTTCAGCTTTCCTTTAAGTGCTGCAGCTCCACGAGCGCTCGTACATTGAAGATCGGTGTTTAATGTCGAAAGCCGTCTGATCGGACTCCCATCCCTCGCCGAGTTCAGCTTGCATAATAGATACCTCTAAGGAGTGGCGTCACAGAAGCTTCACGGGGTGCCCGGCATTGCACGTCAGCTTTGTCGAGGTTTTGCCCAGTGAAGAGAAAGAAAGAGGAAAGGAACAGGTTTTCCTAGGGGGAACGGAGGGTAGATGCAAAGTCGTTAGAAAGCTCGCAGCGATAAAGCCGTCAAGTGCGTTACAGTGTGTGCAAAACAACGTAACCCGGTGTGTTGGGAGATCTGCCGATAAAGCAAACGATTTGTGCGTGTGTGTGTGTGTGTGTGTGTGTGTGTGTGTGTGTGTGTGTGTGTGTGTGTGTGTGTGTGTGTGTGTGTGTGTGTGTGTGTGTGTGTATGTGTGTGCCCTTTTGTTTGAGCTGCCGTTTCTCGTTTCGTTTTGCAGAGAGTGGTGCAGGCATATAGACGGAGACTGCGATACCCTGTCCTAACTAAACTCTGTGTTCAACTAAAGAAAAAACTAAAACATTAACAACAACAAAAGGAGACGTGAAAATGCTCCCCATTGCTGGTCGAGGAACTCGTGGAGCGGGTGTCTCAGCGACACCCCGCCGCGAGCAGCAGGAGCGACTGGGCGTTTCGGCCTTGGCATCGGGTTTCGGTCGCCAAGACGGGGGACACTGACTTCGATGCCGCGTCTGCTTGGGTGTGCGCAGTCGGAAAGCGGACGGCCGATTTGGCGGCTGCAATAAACCATCATATCGGGAGAGGCAGGCCGCCGACGTGTCGAGTCTTCGCGCGCATGTTTAGCCGCGACGTCGACGCAAGGCACAGTGTTCAGTGTTCACAAGAGCGATTCTTAGCCGATATGTAATCGCTTCTCTGCATAGCACCACTCAGGACAAGGCGAGGAATGGTAGATGCTCGCTTCAGATTATTTTGTTGCTTCTTTTCTTTACGAAGTGACAAGTATAATAGCCTGCATGATTTCGCTATACATTCAGAGAAATGCCTGCGCGTCTTCTTACCCGCAAAACACTCAAAGAGCCAATCTCTGCGCTCTAGGAAATCAGCTCAGCGAATGATGAGGCGGAATATCCGTTTAGACCTCAAAATGAAGTCTGCGCCGTTGCATTGCGCAATGCAAAGCGTCATGCTTGCATTGCGTAATGCCACAGCGCAGACTTCATTTTCAGGTCTAAACAGATCTGTCACCTCATCATTCGCTGAGCTGATTTCGTAGATCACAGAGATTGGCTCTTCGAGTATTTTGGGGGTAAATAGACGCGCAGGCATTTCTTAGAGTGTAGCAACTGACAGTGAAAACGGCATGGCGTGTGTTTCAAACACCCGGCTTTCAGCACGCGCTCCGTTACTTCCAGCGTGTTTTGACATCGTGCGCGCGCTTGATGTGCACGAGACATCGAAGCGTTTTTGGAGGGGAGACTCAAGTTTGAGGAAAAACAAGTGAAGCTCCTCTCTGGTGTTCTCACCTTGTCAGTGACCTTAGAGTTATTATAACGCACGCTATGCTCTCGAAGGTGTCATAAGTTTTGGATACCATTTGTTGCACAAATGAATCATAGCAACTATGTTTATTCTGAGAGACATAAGTGTACTCAGGGTTGTTTGCAGCTGTGCCCTGTCTGGGTTCCTCAACAGCGAAGGGCGGAAACCAGCTGGTGTCAACTATTCATCGACAAAACTCGTTTGAATCTCTAATGAGGATACAAAGAAATGTCTGTCAAGTAACAAAACTCAAGTACGTGTCCAGTGACTAAGCTCAAAATAATTAATAACAAAATCATTTAGATAGCTAATGAGTAAACTTAAAATAATCTATAGTGAGCTCTTACTAATGATAATCATTTGCAGATATATTAAGTACATTAAAAATATACGATATTGAGTTCTTGATGATAAAACTCGTTTGCATATCTAATGAATAAATTCAAAGAAATATATATCGAGTTCATAGTCAGCAAACTCAATTGCATTCTTAATAATTAAATTCAAATAATAAGCTTTAGATCAGAATAACTTTTGTTTAGTACTGTTTGTAGATTTATCGAAAGCTATTGACACAATAGATCATTCAAAAATGCTTGAGAACTTATAAACCTTGAATTTTAGAAAACCGTTTTTGAGTTTTTTTTTAAATTATCTTTGAAATAGAACGCAATGTGTTAAAACAAAATATGAGAAAGAAAGTACATATGAATTATGGAATACCGCATGGGTCGTCATTCGCCCCTTGCTGTTTAATGTTTTCGTAAACGACTTGGGAAACCTAAAGAATCAGTCAACGCTATTTCAGTATGCACATGATGCGGCTTTAATTCTTCAAAATAAAAAAATATAAAGTTGCAATGACAATAGTCCAAAGCGACATTAATAGTTACTAAAATTCATATATTTATAAATTTGAAAAAAAAATTTCTATGCTTTAGAAAACCACACAAGGGTGTTTTATTGAATCGTTCTTTTTTCCTACCTGGAAACAAAGGGTGCAGGATACTGAAATAAATAATGAGGCTAGCACAAAATATCTGGGACTAAATTTGGACGAATACGTGACTTGGGAATGTCACGTTGATTGCATTAAAAGATTAAGAACTGTTTAATTATTTATGTATCGTATTGGTACTTGAGCATGTGCTCATGTAAAGAAAAATATTTATTGTGCCTTAGGCGAGTCTGTACTGAAATATGGCATTTTGATTTATGGGTCCAGCTCGAATAACAGATTACAAACCGTAGATAAACTGATGTATAGGAGAGTAATAAATATTGCATATGGAACACATGTGTTCAACATTTAGTCCTCATCAACAAACTTGAAGAATTTAATATAATGCCGTTGAGTACTTTATTTAAATATATAGCTATAACAACAAATTACTGTTCCAGAACAGAATACAAACATCCGGTAGAGAAAAGGTTTCTCAGAAATATAGACAGATATTATTTGCAAACGATATATACCCATTAGAGGAAAAGAATGAGAAGTTTCTATGTCCCTTATATTTTCAATTAGATACCAGAAGAACTTATTAGTCTAGACTCGTCTAAAGAAGTTAAAAACAAATCCAGGACATGGTGTTTCCAAAATCAAATGTAAACATTTTTATATAGATCTTTTTTGTGTACTCTCGTCCCCAGCCACCTAATAGGCGTATCCGGTATGGGCGACGAAAAAATAATAAACGTTTCAACCTGCAAATAGTGAAAAAATAGAGGGAAGGCCAAACGAGAATGTGTGACGGTTACGCTTATATACTAAATGTCTTCTATTGGCATGGCGACGGCAAAACAATATTTTCGCCCATACTGGAAGTGACGACAATTCAAGATGGCGGCGCCCTTGTGAAAAAGGTCTAGCATTGATGTTTTCTTTTATAAATTGACTTCATCTCATCTGTGTAGTCAAAATATGTTATATTGAGAGGCAGAATTGTTTTGCTCTAAGTGCTGACGTTAAAGAATGTAGTTTTATTTTTTGGTTCTGATAAAAAGAGAACGTTGCCGTTTTTTCGGTGAGTGTGATATTTTGTATGTCAACTGTTTGGTTCTGATAATAAGAAAACAAAGTATCCTTTTTTGTATATTTTATGTATATTTCCAAAGTGAGTGAACTTGTCACTGATGTATTGTTGTTGTTCAACGCAAATGTCACGCAAATATCACGGCTCAAAGTTTGGTTTCGGGCACCTACGGCAAAACCGAAACAATCTGCTAGAGGGATGGCAACACTGATCATCAGCCGTACGGCCGCGACGTGACGTCACCAGAGTGCTGCTGTACGTGGTACAACCCACTGATCTCTTTGAAAATTGCTGGATCGCGCTTCCCCGCTTGGTCGCTGCAGCGCGAGTGCGGCATCCGGACGGCCATCTTGCATGCAGATTTTTTTTTTGGTTTTGCTAGCGTTGCAGAGGCCGGCGGCAGCGTGCTAAAGACACGTTTTCTACTCGTTCGTCGTCATTCTCTGAAGAAGTCTCTTGAGACCCTGTGTAAGCGTTAAGACTTGCTGTTGAGGACACGCGGAACATTTTACGAAAGCGCTGTGCCGCAGGAAAAATGCAGAACTCGTCGAAAGCAAGTTTCGCCGGTCTCGCGGCGTGAGCTCCCTTGGCACGCCGAAGTGCCGCGTCTCTGTGCCTTTCGCATGCTTGGATACCGATCAAGATTCGACGCCGTGTGGATGTGTTTTCGCAAGTGCAATGTGCGTGAAGCCGTATGTGCCTCTGGAGCAGCGTTTTACTTTACTCTGACGACCGTATTTGTAACTTGCGGCTCTCGCAGTTCAGAAACGAGCTTGATCCAGCGTTCAGTGGCGACGGAAGAGGGGGAGGTACGTCTTTCTTTAAAGGATAACTGCAAAGAAAAAAGTGTTTTTTTAAACAGCCTAATTGGGACAAGCATGTCACAAAACAAATCTTCCGCGAAAACAGAAATTTTTTTAGCAATATTTACGCCACAGGACGTAATTTAGTCGGAGTCACAACCTCTCCACATTTGAAACTCCCGCTCTTTCGACCCGCGCGGAGAAGTACGCCCGCCCCTCACTCTTGGATTTTCTCTTGGATTGACTTGGCTGCGGAGTACGCAGCGTCTTGACTTCCGGCCGTGGATCGGGGGGGGGGGGGGGAGGGGAAGGAGGGAAGGTGCCGTCGATGTACGCTGGAAGCTAGAGCCGGTTTGCTTTCGTTGTATTTGCTTTGGTCGGGGTGAAAATCTTGGAACAACGCACGTTCAACATGGCGCCGGTATTGTTTGGTTTGACGGGACGCGAGAGCTCCGCGGTTTGCGAGCACATGTAGGGAAGACGTGACCTGAGAAGTGCCCCCTGTGATGTTCCCGGAAGACGGAAAGTATCATTCATAATCGTCGTGTGTGCTTTGAAAGCGAAGGGAGTCACAGGGTCCACGAGTGCGCAACCACAAGCCAACGTTCACGACAGCGCTGCGTTGACTTCGGCGATCTCGTTCTGTTTGGTACAACACGGCGATGCGACAAAGAACTGAAACGTTCGTGGTGTGTGGTGCGGGGCTTGGAAGTAGAAACCCACACCAACACGGAGCGCAAATTGGTTGTTGTGGGGTTGACGTTCAACTGGTTCAGTCCCGTCGTCGTCAGCTGATCCGGTCCAGCTGGACGCCGCGAGCTGTGGCAGCGAGCGTTTTTAAAAGTAAATCTTCCTTCGTTTCGTTTCAAAATGTGGAAGATTCCCGACGCATACCGTGAGTAAAAAGCTGCGGGGCGTTTTCAACAAAATTACGTCGGTTTAATTGAACAATGGACTCCGGATTGTTGTCCTAAATCTGCCGTTTTTATGCTTCGTGTTGTTAGACTGCGTTTGCACAGCGACCTGTTTGCACAACGACGACACCGCTCGAGTAGATGATTCGGTCCTGCAAACGACCGGTTATACAGAATTTCAGGGAAACTTAAGTCACCACCGATATCTTCCTGTAAATCTCGTGCGAGTTTGTAGCGCTCATCATGCGGTGTGAATAAATTTGGGCAAGATTTCCTACCTGCCCACAGATGCATGAACTGAGACCATTTTTTACGTAGTGAACATAGTGCTTTTTCTTTATTTTGGGAAGAGGCGTTGGTGCATTTATTATGGTACAATCACTTGAGAGTTCAGAAATTGGGGTGGGCGACCAAGCTTTCCGAACTTTGTCTCTTCGCTCTCTGGCACTGCCCCAAGTTGCAGTTTCAGATAGGCATACCTACCAGCAGGTTCAAACTGCTCTAAAGCAGGTAAAACACTGGATAGTCAGGACGGTGCGGACTCCGTGTTTCGCAAGATGACTGGGGAAGTTCTTTTGCGAGGTATGCGGAATATGCAAAACGATTTTGTTATGCCCGTCGTCTGCGTCTCTCCAGCAAAACGAATAAGATGATTTACAAAGGCGTAATCACAAGCCAAGATTTACGATAATTACAGTAAAATAGTTCGGAAGCAGAAAGAAAAAAAAATCTGTCGTCTAAAGCAGAATTTGAACGTCCGAAGGCTTCTCCGGACAGCTGTTACGTAATAACCTGGCTGTGCCAGGTCTTTTGCGTAACAGCTGTGTCTCAGTCGCGGACGTTCGGTGCACCCGGTGCGAACCTCGAAGGCCTCCGGAGCGAAATGACGAGGACATACCTGGACTCGATTGTCGCTACGCGAACGCCCGATTGCCTGCAGCCAAATAGCATTCAGCTTGTGATCTTTCGGGCGACATGGCTGCTGGAAGACTCGCTGTCGCGATCACTCATCTTGCAGCACTTTACAGGAGTTGACATCTTCAAAAAATCAGCATTTGAAGGCGCAACCAAAAAGAAAAAAAAAGCACGTTAAGAAAGCAAAGAGGAAAACCAAAGTTACAAACCGCGCTATGCAAGCCAAAACCCCGTGTCGCTTCCCATCACTAACACTGGCGACAGCTGCTAAACACACACTACTTCACTTCAGGAAGTCTCACTCAAGCACACTGGGTCAACACGAAACACTGATCACTTCGGCGTAACGACTAGTCGAGGTAGGCGAGACAGGCGGGAGCAGAGACTATCGGCGGCCATGAAAGAATGGCGAAGCTTTTGTTTGTTATGGTATGAATCCGAAACGGAAGTGCCCGTCTTGTAAACCTTTTGTAAAAAAATAATAACTCTCATTACATGGGTTATTCTTTAAACGTAAAAATATGCCGCTCAAAAGGAAATTACAACATATAACAAAGGTTTAACAACCAAGATCTAAGCTGTCAATCAAACTCTTAGCCAATGAGAAGTATAGCAGCCAATTGGGGCTAAACGTCACGGTACACCAACTTCGTGGCGCGCGATTTAAAACGGACGAAATAGCCGCAAACTAAAATCAGTCTCACGCAATAAATATTGCTGTAATATTTTTTTCTCGCGGAAAAATTGTTTTTTGACATGCTTGTCCAAATTAGGCTGTTTAAAAAAATAATCTTTTTTCTTTGCAGTTACTTTTTAAGTCGACAGACGGTTTACAAAATACCGCGCACACAGCTCCTCATGGCTGATTAGTGGTCTGGCTCATTATCAACAATTGCACGCGACATCAAGTTTGAGCGCGGCTCACCTAATTGTGATTGGCCAACCGATTGCACACGACCATATGGGCCGCGCCTCAAAGATTTCCAACCTCGCCGTCTTGTACTTTAGCCTTCAAAAACAATTCTTGCTCCACAGCGTTGCTCTATTTGTGCTGCCATTTCATTTCATTTCATTTATTTACCCTCAGGGCATAAAGCATTACAGAGGGGGAGTAGGGGAACAATGAATGGCTAGTAAAATAAACTCACGTGGGAAAATTGATAAAAATCATGATTAACAAACTCAAGTAAAGATACTAATCAACGCCTTTTTGAAAAGAACACTGTCTACAATTGAAACAATGGGGGCCGGAAGGTGGTTCCATTCATGGGATGTGCATGGTACAAAAGAATGGTAAAAAGCATTGCAATTTGAATGAGGGATGCCAACTTTATGTTGATGATCGACTCGTGATGAAACATAGAAAGGAAGTTCAAAAAGCGTTTCTCGCAGTGTAACATTAGTGTAATAAATTTTGTGAAATAGGCTTAACCGAGCGATTTTTCTGCGTACTGAGAGATGTGGAAGTGAAAGGTTAGCCTTCATTAACGATATACTTGCGGTTCGATGATAGTTAGAGCAAATGAAACGTACTGATCTGTTTTGTATGGCTTCAAGTGATGCAATTAGTGAAGATTGACCAGGGTCCCAAATAGATGATGCATACTCTAGCTTTGGTCGTACGAGTGTTTTGTACAGTATCACCTTTAAGGATTGGGGTGCCAATGAGAAGTTTCTCTTCAAGTATCCCAGCATGCGATTTGCATTGTTAGTTACGTTATCTATGTGATGTTTCCATGTTAGATCAGACGTGATATGTACACCAAGGTACTTATACTCCGAGACCGACTGTAATGGAATTCCTTTAATATTATAATCTGCAGGTACTGCTGTACATCTGGATATGCGCATAGATTTACATTTAGTTGAGTTTAATTGCATTGACCATGATTCGCACCAAAGAGACACTGCATTAATATCATTTTGTAACTGTCTTAATTCAAGGTTATTGGTTACTTCGCTATATAGGACGCAGTCATCAGCGAATAGTGAAATATTGGATGAAATATTAGATGGTAAGTCATTGATATAGATTAAAAATAGCAAAGGTCCTAAGACTGAACCCTGCGGTACTCCTGAAGTGACAGAAACTAAAGTGGAACTAGAGTCATTGATGGTAACCAATTGTTTGCGATTAGTCAAGAAAGAATGTATCCAGGTGAGAACTTTAGGGTCGATATTTAGTTTACTGAGTTTTAACAGAAGTAGTTGGTGAGACACTTTATCAAACGCTTTTGAAAAATCTAAGAAGATGCAATCTATACTTGACCTCAGGTCAAATATAGAATGAAGGTCATGTGTGAACGATGCAAGCTGTGTTTCGCATGAGAATGATTTCCGAAAACCATGTTGAAATGGACAAAAGAAGCAGTTTGAATCTAAGAAATTTACTAAATTGGAGTAAATTATATGCTCAAGAATTTTGCATGGGACACTGGTCAATGATATAGGGCGAAAGTTTAGAGGACTATGTTTATCACCTCCCTTGTGAACAGGAACCACCCTGGCGACCTTCCAATCATCAGGTAAAACACCGAACTGTAGGGATTGAGTAAATATAGCAGAGAGCAAAATTGACGTATACATCTTCGTGTTTTTTAGGAACTTTGTATTGATATCGTCGATTCCTGCTGATGATGAAAGTTTAAGGGAATCAATTATTTTAACAATGCCCTCAGGATCAACCGCTAGCGGATACATTGGCAGGTAGTCATAAGATATGCAATCAGAAGTAGGAGAGCTTGAAGGAACCGAGAAACAACTTACAAATACATCATTGAGAATATTAGCGCAATCCACACTAGCAATGAGACTACCATCATCGGCCTTCAATGACACTGAAGTTTTACTGTTTCCTTTCGTGACATTCCAAAACTGTTTAGGATTATTTATTAACATGGACGGTAAGGTGCAGTTAAAAAATATATTTTTGGCTTGATCTACAGCAGTTTTGTATGAATCAGCAGCAGTGTAATAAGCGACCCATCGTCGACCAGTCAAATCTTTTTTCGCAGCACGAAATAAACGCTTCTTCTTGTTACGCAATCTATTGAGCGCTCTATTAAACCATGGCGCGTCTGAATTGGAATACACTGTTCTCAGAGGGATATGTAAATTTAAAAGTCGATCAAGTTCCATCTTGAATAAGTTCCAATTATCATTAACAGAACGCTCATGAAAGCAGGGTAAAAAAGTTTCCATAAAAGTGCACAGGTCCCTATTAACTGCCTCAAAGTTAGCTTTACCGTAGTCTCGTACACGTTTGAAGGTATTAGGTACAGCCGCCGACGGCATTTTTATATCAAAATGTAATAGGCAATGATCACTTAGACCCGGTAAATGTAATATGGACGAGACTAACTTCGGGCATGTTGTTAGGATAAGGTCTAGTATATTTGCTGATGAGCTGGTAGTGCGGGTAGGTTTGGTTACCAATTGCGAAAGACTATAATCAGAACATAAATCTACAAAATTATTGCTTTCCAAAGAAAATGGCTGAGCAACTGGGGAAATTCCAGACCACACAATGTTGGGAAAATTAAAATCACCCATAAGAATGATGGGCGAAGTAGGGAAGCGAGTGATTATCTTATTGAGTGAGTCATGTAAATCTTCACAAAAAAGTTGTTCGCACTTGGAGGGCGGTAACAGACACCCAATATCAGTCGCTTGTGGTTTACGCACAGGTCGATCCAGACAATTTCAATTTGGCTACATACATCGATGATTGAAGATGCGATGTTATTCACAACGGCAATGAGTACTCCACCGCCAAGTCTACCACTCCTATCATATCGATATACATTGAACCGTTTATGGCAGTTAAATATTTCATTGTTTTGAATCTTGCTAGATAACCACGTTTCCGTGAGAACCACTATTTCACAATCACTGGAATCAATTGCGGAACTCAGATCCTCTCGACAGCGCATGACGCTGCGAACATTACCAAAAAGAACTGAAATATTACGTGTTTCGAAGGAACGCTGCGACCCAATCCCCGCTCTTACCTAGCTTGATGTCCCTTCGAGCGCGTCATGGCTGTCACCATGATGATTACGAATAATACGCCGTGCGCCAGAATTATTAACCTCGTGAACCAAGTCTTCCCTCGGATCGTAAGCATATACCTTGTTGTTAACGTGCAATTTATTATAACGCACGGAAAACACGGAGCCCAGTGATTTTCCAAAATCAATCAGCTTTGATCTCGCAAGTCGCGTCGCAGGTGAAAAATCTTCATTTACAGACAAACCTTTCCCTTTTATGAGAGGTCTGGATTGCAGAATCTTGTCTTTCGCTTTGAAAGATTCAAATTTTACAATTACCGGACGACATTTATCTTTCTTAAAATAGCCGATTCTGTGAGCACGTGCAATGCAATCGGCAGAGATTTCCAAGGTGGAAAGAGCAGCGATAACTTTTTGTTCAGTCTGAGCCCAGGTTTCTGAAGGACAATCAACAAACCCATGAAAGATTAGATTGTCCCGACGCGATCTATCTTCCATCTCATCTATACGAGAACGCAGTGAAACAACGTCATCCTGCACATGACCAATACCCTGCCGCACCGCGCACAATTCTTGCTGAGCTTCGTTAAGCGAGGACGCTCCATTTTCCACTACCGCCAATCTTTCGTCAATAGCGCTTAACTTAGTTTCAATCGATACTTGTTTGGTTTTTAACTCACTGTGATCCACTAGAGTAGATTTGGAACATAGCCATGGTTAAGGTGCATAAGAGCAACCGTGCAGATTGTTTTCTCCCCTTTATTGATAACAAATCGCCAGAACAGCTGGACGATCCAGAACTCCGCGGCCAATATATGATGCAAAAACATCTACGCGCGACACACCTTCAAAACTTTGCCACGGCGCCGAATCTTGATCGGCATCTAAGCTTGTGAAGGCACAGAGACGCAGCATTTCGGCGTGCCAAGAAAGCTTTGATCATGCCGCGCGAGACCGGCGAAACTTGCTTTCTACGAGTTCTGCTTTTTTCTGCGGCACTGCGCTTTCGTAAAATATTCCACTTGTACTGAACGGCAAGTCTTAACGCTTACGCAGGGTCTAATAAAACTTCTTCGACGAATGACGACGAACGAGTAGAAAAAGTGTCTTCAGCACGATGCCGCCCCGCTGAGCCTCTGCAACGCTAGGAAAACCGAAATTCGTCTACGAGCAAGATGGCCGTCCGGTGGCTTCACTCGCGGAAACGGGAAGCGCGATCCAGCAGTTGTCATGGAGATCAGTGGTACAACCAATCAACTGCAGCTCCACCGAGACGTGACGTCACGAGGGTGCTGCGCCAGTGTTCCTTGACTAAAGGCTAACCAGCTTGCCGCCCGCTAAAGAGCAGCTGGTCGCATCTTTAAAATCGGTTTTAGTGGAGTGCGCGGCTTCACTTTGACGTAATATTTCGTCTGTGATTATATTTCGTGCGACTAAAGCTATTCTAGTCATTTATTTTGGTTTCGTTTTCGAACGGAGCTGCCCTTTAAGGAAAAATAATAGGTAAAATAGAAAGAAAAAAATAAAAAAAACTACCTTTTATTTTGTTGTTTAAATATACTACAGGTTCTGCAGAAACTGCCCTCCAAGTGGCGCGCTGGGATGAGCGCTAGAAATTTTCGAGCTCACCACGCCATCCACTTAACACCTGCCAGAAGTCGCGGCCTTCACTGCATTCGTGTCTATCGAAATGAGATTTCTCTGCCCGTGAAGCATCGCTTCCAGCTGAGTGGATATCCCCTCTACAGAGATTAATTCAAGACGACAATTGCAGCCGCACGTGAACAGCACAAATAATAAAAAAGTAAATACTACGATAGAAAAACTGGCTACGACGTGCTGTGCGGGGAAACAAACACATGGCTTGGAACCGCACTGGAGCGGCTTGTTTTATTGACTTTCAAATAATTACGGCATGAGCGTTTACTTTTTTACTAAGAGATTCATCCCCTGAGCCGTTCAATATCCTCTCACGTAGCAAAGCGCGTTGGATAGACTATAGTTCACACAGAAAGAATAAAAACACTGAAATGTACGAGGGACAGACACTCACAGTTCTTTCATGCAAGAACTGTAACTGTCTGTGCCTCGCCCATTTCAGTGTTTTTATTCTTTCTGTATGAACTGTATGACATTACTGCAAAGAAATGAACATGCTGGGAATATTATTTATTGCTTAGGTGCTCACCGAGAAAATCCGTACCTTCAAACGACCAGTATAAAAGGCGAAAACGCAAAGGTCGGAAGTAGTAATCGGATTAATGTGATGTTGTATACTGATGTTTGTATGTGCCATGTATTTGTGTGCGCTCGTTGTATATGTTCAGCTGGTGCTTGTGGTACACGTAATGTATCTACATGTGCGTATAATAAACGTACCCGAAGTGCAATGGTGGTGTAAGCAAATAAATATATATTTTTTGCACATGAATTGGGCAGTACCTAGCGCCACACAGCCTTAGCTACTGGCAATTACTCTGCTTGACCCTGCCATCTGGTGGCGCTCGATTTAACCATTCTTTCACGCTTCGCGATATTTTCTGGTTACCGTGCAACAATGAGCCAGGTAGAGCTGCTTCGATGGCGTGACGGGAAGATCCTGATTGGTCGATAGGGTCATGACGTCACAGCCACATTACCTCGCGCGGTAATTTCAAATCAACCCACAACCCTCACGTGAAACGTGACGTCACGCGCGGAATGACAAGTGATTAAAAGCGATTAAAAACAGTTAGCATGTATTGCAAATGCAAAGGTCGCCACATGTCGCAAATGATTTCACTTTATAAAGTAATTCGTTTGCCTTAAAGAAAAATTTGAAGAATTTTAGGAGGGATTCGAACACACGGCCCTTCGCTAGCGAGCCAGGCACGCTACTGACTAGGCCACGCAAGGCACGCTTGCACGGCGAATGAGAAGGCGATGCGAACGGGGCCCAATAACGTTACCGCGTTCCACTATGGTGAAGCTTACGCTCCTCCAGGTTATGGTTCCGCGAATGGTTTACCATTCCTCTAGCTGTGATGTGCGGTGCTGACAAAAGAATTGTGGCTCGAGGAATAGCAAAGGTAAAACGTAAAGTGCGCGAAGTAACTGGGTATCTGTTGTCTCCGTTTAACATCGCAGTGCTGACGACGAGAAGACAGTGACTGCTTTCGAAACGCAGGTTTCTTTACCTGCGGGGAAGCTGGCTTCGGAATAAATACAGTTCGCGGAAAGCTCGTGTTACGCTCTCATTTGCCGCTCCTCTCGCCCAGCACAATAGATGTAGCGTCGTGGCTAAGCCTTATAGAGCTCGATTCGCTCGATTCGGGGCCTCCATAATGAGATGCAGACGACGGGGGAACTTTGCTCCCCAGGCTTCAGGGACCAAACGTTTCTCCCTTTTTGAAGGAACATATCTGTCAAGAGCGTTCCTCCCTTTAGGGAGGGCTATATACCTTTTTTTCCAAGAGTGTGAGTTATCGCCATATTTAGGGGACTTCAGAAACCTCCTTAGAGTCAGGGCCCCTTTATATGTGTCGCACATTGTATGTGCGCTTACAAACGAAGTGTTTTCTTTCTAACGTATGTGACGAAGACAGACGATTGCACTATTATGACCTTTTAGAGCTCCAAGTATCCGGGAATGTCTCGCCTGGTGCGCGAGTCCGAACCCCCGACACACGCCACCACACGCACGCACGCCGCACGCACGCACACGCACGCACGCACGCACGCACGCACGCGCGCGCACACACACACGCACACACGCACGCACACACACACACGCGCGCGCGCGCGCACACACACACACAGACACACACACACACACACACACACACACACACACACACACACACACACACACACACACACACACACACACACACACACACACACACACACACACACACACACACACACACACACACAGACACGTCGCATCCAATATTGGCGATGATGATGATGAAGTTAAGGTGAAGTGCAGTGCGGAGCACTACGGAAAACAGGACCTCTGGTGGGAAGCAGGTGGATCTCTTTGTCCGGGAGAGGGCGATTGAGGCGAGACATACACTCTACAAAAAGCCCGTCCGTCCTTTTTTGAGATGATGGACGCTGCAGGCACGACGACATCGTTCGTGTGAGCCGCACCCGCACCTCAAGAAGTCCACTCTAAAAAAATATCTCGTGCGTCTACTTTTCCGGCACAACACTCGGAGAGCCGATCACCGCAACTTATGGAGGCCGCTGAGCGAATGACGATGCCGAAAACATATGTTTAGACCAAAAACGCAGTCTGAGTTGTGATATTAAACAATGCAAGCGTGACGTTTTATAATGTTATCACAACTCAGACTGCGTTTTTTGGTCGAACATATGTTTCGGCATCGTCATTCGCTGAGCTGCCTCCGTAAATTTCAGTGATCGGCTCTCCGAGTGTTGTGCGGAAATAGACGCACGGGATATTTTTTAGAGTGGACTTCTTCAGGCGCGGCTCAGACGAACGATGTCGTCGTGCCTATAGCGTCCATCACGTGACGGCAAAAAGGGTTCCGCGTGGTCGGTCAGGGAAGTCAGTTTGTCCGGTTATACGAGATGGGCTTACATATTTACGTAGAACCTTATTTCTCTATGCCATATTATCCGAATTACAATAGATGAACAAACGTCCCGGTAGTTGCAGCAGTTCTCTATTCGCAGGCAGCTTGAGGAGAGCAGGGGCCTATTAGTATCATGCATGCTCCTCGCTTCGTTCTTTGGCATTCTTATCACGCCGCACTCTGATTGACTGCCGAGCGATAATGAGATGCTCGCCACATCTTTCTTCAGCTCTCGGTGACCAGAGAAATCTTTGATCGGCGCACACGGTGGTCATTTGCGGTCAGGCTTAATCCGTGTCATCGAGAAGATGTCAGATGTCGGTTCGTGGAGTTGAACCAATACCACGTGGAAGAAAAGGCTCGCGCACCGACGTCATCGTTAAAGTATACTTGTCGAACAAACTGCTCCTGTTCGAGCTCGCTCTCTCTCTCTTCTTTTCTTTTCTTTTGTCTTTGTAAAACGCAAAGAAAGAGGTTAACAGCTTTTAACTGTTAAGACGCCGATTATTAATGAGTGTCTTGGGGCACATTTGAGAGCGAATTCTGCGAGCCTTTTGGCGAATATATAGCATCTCGCGTGGTTTTAGTTTATGCGAATTTCCGCGGTCTGCGCCTAAGGCGTTTGATTATAGTTTTTGCGTAAACCTTCATATATGACTACCGACAAAAAAAAAAATTAAACGCTTATAAAAAAGGCGCAAACAGAAACGAAGAAAAGCAAATGCCCCCGCAATTCGCATCTCGACTATGCAATGTTTTCAAAGAACGGCTTCCTTCGCGCAAAGAGTTGCGTAAGCGGAAATCCTTACGATTTATCACATTAAAGTTTCAGATGACCTGCGTTTCAAAATATGCATTAATAAAAACGCTACTCCTAGAAAGTTAAAGAAATAAACTTAATTTTCTTTCGTTTACTTTTTTCTTTCTTTATTGTTTTGTTTATGACGTTAGTCTTTCCCAGGTTGCACAAGAATGGAGGTTGCCAGAGATAAATGATCGCTTGCTGAGTAATTTCATTGCTCTTATTTTGCTGAAAACGCTTCGGCAGTCAACCAAATGTAAAACCGCCGTTGGCAAAAAAAAAAAAGCATGCAATCATTGCCACCCTTCCCCCCTCCCTTCCCCCCATAAAAAAACCAACAAAAAAAACAACAACAACAACACATTTTTATTAAATTAATTGGAGAGCATTAAGATATATATGATTGCAAAGCTTAAAAAAGAGAAAGATACTACTTTCACTCCCACAGACAGAAAGAAAGAAAAAAAAAAAGATCCACCAGCACTGCTCGATAAAAGCCTTTAACGAGAGCCTTCTTCCTTCACTGTCATCGTTCATGCAGGTGACACTGATCGCTCTGGCCTGAGCAGGCCCAATTCACTCCCCGCCAGCACCGGCCGAAATAGCAGGTATGCAAACCACGCTCGTGTCTCGGGAGGGTCTTCATATCGTTATATTTAGCTCGCTCCTTCTCGAGGGCAACCCGCTCATTCCGATGTTGCTGTTGCCTCGACAGCGATGCTTCATAAACATGCTGCTTCGTTCGCGCCGAGAACGTATAGGGGCAATATGCGCGTGAGAACCTTGAGGATGGAGGACCGACCGGCAAACGACAGCCGGGGGAGGAAACTGCGCCACGATGGCAGATCGATGAGGTCCGCAACAATACACGCCGGAGTATACCACTGTTCTCTCTTAGGCCCTCATTTACCGCCACTGACCGCAGCAAAAAGAAAGACAAAAGAAAAAAAAAAAACGAAACACAAAGCGTACCACGGAAGTGCGCTATGGGTATAGCGCGAAAGCTAGATTAACGGTCCCCGAGAGGCTGGCCAATGGTTATCATCTTGGGCTTCCTTCCGTCGCCGGAAAAAACCCGAAAGCGGTTTAGAGTTGTACGAGGCCACTATTCCCGAATCGACCCGAATGTCCGCTGTGAGCGTCCCTTCCGCAAGAAAATGAAAGCGGGGGGTCCCCGGAGGACAAATGGTATTCATTCCAAAGTCCAGAAAGGAAGGGGGGAGGGGTCGGCTTCATCAATTTTGCTTATCAAGGTTCCCGGTTCCCGTATACTACCCCTACAATTTTCTTTTCGACTTCGCGTCTTTTTCCACCACGCAACAGTGAGACAGCCGCCGGCATGGCTGTCCTCTAAATCTACTGCTTTGCATGGCATTGTTCTTTGTTTGCTTCCCAGATGCCGGTGTCGGAGGCTCTTTCTTTATTCCTCGTAAGCTTCCCTCCCAAGACGGGATCGATCGAGAAAAGGCGAGGAAACGACAGCCCACGCAATTGAAGCGTCGTTTCCCAGAGAAAACGCGAATATCCGGCGTCAGAAACAGAGGGCTGAGCGAACAAGTGCGCTCCATTTCCCATCGCTACGTGGGACCGCGAAAGCTTGGACCGTGGCACCGTTGCTGCGCTGAACGTGGATGAGGAGCCAGATGTCACGAGGTTAGAGGAAATTCTTTAGCCCGCTACTGCAGAGAAAGGAAGGCGTTATCGCGACACCTACGCCCACGCGTCACTGTGGGCGTCCTTCCGCGATTGGCCAAACACTCACAGTGACGTCTTTAGTAGGATTATCTCTTTCGCCGACAGAATTAAGAGTAACGTCAGGCTGTCAACCTTGACGGAATTGGTTTTAGGACACGATGACCCTAAGCTACCAACGTGCTTACTGCACGCACCATCGGACTTGTTGTGCACAACTGAGAATCTTAATCGTGACGTCACGGGTAGGAAGCATAAGAGGGCGCCACCGAAACATCTCGTCGCAATTAGGGAGTATTCACTGGGGGCCACATTCGTGTGTATTGCTGTTGAGTGAGCGCTAACGGCAAGCTTTCATCGGCTGCACTTCGCACCATCTAGGGTGCCTTCATGTGCGCTTTGCTTGGGAGTGATGACATCTGGCCATTTTGTTTCTAACGTTTATTTTTATTTTTTGTTCTCAAGCGCGTGAAAGAGCGTGTCCCTGCACGCGCTCGTGGCGTTGACTGTGCTACAGCGACATTTTGTTTCCTGCGATTTCTTTGTATTTTTCCTGTGAGCGCGTGCTGTCGGCATCGGGTACTACAAACGATGGCATCACCCTAAACAGAGGACATCGAGGCACTCTAGCACCATCAATGCTGTGTTGTGCCTTGGCAGACTGTACTTTGATTTACCCACAGCTCGTGCTACATGAATACCTCCGTTACAATAATGAAGTCTCTCATTATTTGTAGCGAAAGCAAGAAGGATGTTCACACAACGAAGCACGAGATAATGCATAAGCTTGGCAGGGTTTACCGGCGTTCACTCGAGAGACCTTTCGTGTTCTGCTTCACTTTTTTTTTCCGATGAAACTTCAGAATTGCTTCAAAGGAAAGGCATATTTTATATGGATCAAATTGCTATGTCACTTCTCTGCCGCAGCTCTCACGTCCTAAGAAAAAACGGCACTGCGCCAATCACATACTACAATTAGGGGAAAACGACGACTCCGAATGCATCAATCGTCACAACGCAGAAAAAAATGAAGGAGCCAATGATATTTCGATGATGTCGTAACAATATATTGATACGATTAGAAAATTAGGACAAGCGGTGATTCAAGTGCTCGGTAGAGAGGTGTTCACGCGAGGGATGCTTTTCGGGGAAGGATGTGCGTGACATCAGCTGGTGATCGGCGGAATTAGCGGGACTCCCTTCCCGACTTAAGCAGTCACACGAACGGAGGGGAGCCGAGAGGGATGCAGACTTGTACGTAGTTCAACTACTCTACTCAAGTTACTGTAGTTTAACTACTTTTCTGTGTGGTTCAGTAACTTTCAATTACATTTCTATTGCGGTAATTAGTAGTTTACTCTGATTACTTTTTCTGAGTAACTTCTACTTCCACTGAGTAACTGAGTAACTTCTATTTCTACTAAATTACTTTCGAATTCTAGTAGTTTTTTTGCCTATCAACAAACGTTCTTGCACAAAAAGGGACAAGATGTGGGGAGATCAGTTGATATTTGCAAAGCGGGGGAAGCATGTGGCGTAGAAAAGGGAAAGGGGGGGGGTGAAGAAAATGAATTGGAGAGTCTGAAACCCGCCAAAAGTTTCCCAAGCCAAGCCCCCCCTCCCCCCCCTCCCTCCTCTGCAACAACACTGCTACGAAGCGCGGGGAGCGAACAGGCGCGACGATTTGCGCCGAAGACTGCCGTTTCTCTGTGTCCCGAGGCTCAAGGAGACTTGATCCATTCGAAGAAAGGGCTGGTTCCCACTTCTCCCTAACGTAGAAACCGTCGCCCACTACAGGAAGTGCACAGACTGCATCATCACTCAAAGAAGGCAACAAAATGCAGCACCCGCTCTGAAGCTCATCTGGTGCGCCCGTAGTTTGTGCTGTATACTTGAAGAATCGCGTGCTAAAGGGCGACGCAAAGGTGGCCTTTTTACGTTGCCTTTCTTCCCAAAACATAGAATATGCAGATCTTCAAAGATCTGAGGATCGTTCGAGAAATCTTAGTAATTCCCCCAATGTTTTTATGTAAAAAATAATAAACAAGCAGTGTTGGGAAGTACTCGAGGTATATGGTACTTAGAGTATACTATTGTTTAGAAAACTTGTACTTTACTAGAAGTACATTCTTTGTGCATGTACCTGTACTTTCCGAGGAAAGTAAAACTGCCGACTTCAATGTACATTCCCCGAATTTGAAAACAAAAAAATGGCGTATCGTCGTGTGAAAACGCGCTCTTTCAATACGTCATGTGGTTATTTCTCTGAGTGAAGTAATGGCGGCTATAAGACCGACATAAATAAGTGGCTTATGAGTTGATTGTGTCAAATAGCTCGTCAGCGAGAGTAAAACAACTACTCTGTGGTGACTAGACTTTATACAATATTTGCTGCCATTTCCGTAAAAAAACTGATGCACCTCCGATTACTTCTGGAGCAATGCATACCAGGTAAAAAAACACTGTATAGGGAATGACAGGGCACCATGAAAGATTCTGTTAAAAGTACTGGTACTTCACCTTGAAATATATTGCATTTATAGTACGTTACTTCAAGGCTCAAGCACATACTATTTTACTTGAAGTGCGAGGGGCGTTCATAAAGATCGTATCATTGTCACGAAAGAATAGAGATTGATCAATCAAGCTTTAGTAGGAGTTGAGACTTTCTCTACATGTTCGCCACCAAGCGTTATCCACGTTTGCAAGCGAGGGACCACATGCCGGAGGCCATTGTTTTAGAACTCCTCGTTTTGAGTGTTCGGGAATCGCACTACATCAGCAATCACTCGATCGTCGTCCTTGAAATGCTTTCCTCTTGTTTGGCCACACTGGAAGCGTGAACGCCATTTAACCATGGTTCCATAAATTTAGGCGTTGTGCCAGAACAATGCTCCCAGATTTTAATGAATATTCTTGGAATTGCTTCCCCTCAAATGGAAAACAAAAATGGATCACTCATGTGCTTGGCACCAACGGGTGGTGCCTTTTTGGTTTCGACTCCCTTGCGGCGATGTGTACACTGTGCGGAAACTAGAGGGACGAGCACTCATGTTGATGCCTCTTTTGTTCCGCTTGTTTAAATTTTTTGTGCCGATAATACGAACTTTATGAACGCTCCTCGTACATAACCTGTAACTTACTTTATACTTTACTTCAAGTACTTTTTAGATGTACTTTACGCAACTCTGTAAACAAGCAAACACTGTCTAAAAATCAAGCTCAGGCAGTGCTAAACCTCAAAGTAGAAATGACACATTTGCAGTACATCATTGACCAAACATACAAGAAGGTACAAAACAATTAGGCTCGCAGAAGCAGAGCCAGCTATTAAAGCATTTCTTTGAAAAAACAATCCGATCCATATTTGGCTAGCACAATTGCGCTAACGGATCAAAACCTATGTACTTTCTTTTTACCATTAAAAAACATATAAAAGTAACTCCAATGTAACTTCAAAAGTAATTCGCTACTATTTTGCGGTAATTAGTAATTTTTTCAATTACCTTCCATTCGAGTAATTTCCACTCTACTCAAATTACCTTTGAGATCAATATTCAGTAACTTAACTGAATTATATTTTTTGAGTAACTTGTACATGTCTGAGATGCCAGCGTTATCAGACGCATTTAGCGTTTAGCGGTTGCACTCTCGACAACTAGGCGCGGTGTGCGCTGAAGAGTAGAAAAATGAAGGCTTACATAAAACGGTCCCCCGCCCCCCCCCCCCCCCCATTTCTTTTTTTTTTTTTACCATCAAAATAAATTTCGCAACGCCGAACCCTCATTTTCCACCCGAAAGTAGCGTTACTAGAGGTCCGAACCAGATGCCAGAGTTTCAGCGCGAACCGATATTTTATTCGAAAGTTATAAATGATTTTCTGAAAATGTCAATGGGAAAATGGCGGCCGACGGAGCTCTCGAATGCATGGTGTTCTATGGCGCAAGAAACCGAAAACGGGCGAAAATGGGCCCCATTTTCTTGTTGAAATTTTCATAAAATCACTTATAACTTTTAAATAAATTATCGGTTCGCGTTGAAACTTTGGCATCTGGTTCGAACCTCTAGCTCTACCTTTCGGCGGAGAATAAGTGTTCGGCCATGCATAGTTCATTTTTGCGGTGGCATTTTTGCGTTGGAAAAAATACCCTGTACATTTTTTTTGTTTTGGAACACTTTGTGGAACAGGACAAACTGCACTGATTCTTGCCAAAAGAAAGATGCTTCTTTAAAAGGTGGCTGCAACGCAACGAACGTGTAAGTACTCGAAATAAGTAACCTACGTTACTTATTTCGAGTAACGGGTGACGTAGTTACGTTACTCGTTACATCTTCCTGCCAGGACTTCAAAAAAATTACTTTTTTTGTGTGTTTCTGGGCGCCAAGTTAGGCATTATTGCCCCTACCGCCAAAACTTTCAAAATTTTGCCTTTCTTTCCCTCACGCAAACACTTCCACTTTCGAAAACGCCAACGCCCACGTCCTTTGTCCAAGCACGGCCGTCCAAGTGTCGAAAAACGTTGTCGTTTCTTAAATAAAAAGTAACGCAAAAATAACGTGCGTTATTTTTATCGGTAAAAGTAACGCGTTCCTTTTATTTAAAGGTAACGTAGGTCGACCCGTTCCTTTCCTTTGCAAGTAACAAGTAACGTATTGCGTTACGTTTTCTCGGTATCGCCTGTAACACTGATTTGTTCAGTTGCATTGTAAAGCTAGCGGCAAGCGTCGTATTGTCGCGACCAAGATGTACCGCCCATCGCATCTTTTCGACCAGGCTGTCTGGCACACGGACGTGGGCCATTGGGACCACCGGCGGTGTGTTCCACTGTTCGTCCTCTAAAGACCCCCACGCGCTTAGCCTTAAATACCCGCACGTGTCTCACGCGCGCCGCACAGCTCGGCTCAATAATCCTGCGCGGCCCATCTTTGACTCGCGGCACGTGGCCTTTTCCCAGCCTTTGGACGAGACCGTGGCATACGCAGCCTGTATCCTGTTGACATCTGTGCATACGGGCGTGCTCTTTCTTCCACGCGAGAACGGGTGCCAGATTGCTCGACGAGAAATATTCGCTCGACTGATACGACCGATTCCTTCGCGCTTGTCCTCGATATAGATGCTCGTTAACGCAATCTCCCAACACGCATTGTTTCGCGGCGCGTCACTCACCAGTGCCCTAGTAGGAGTTATTTGCGCCTCGCAACCCGGGAACTGATAACCTCAATTTGGCCCTATTTTGAAGATAAGAGTCGACGGCTTTAAAACACGTTTCACGTTTAGCTGCTGCTGCAGCATAGTAACTACGGTGCTGTGCCGACCGTGCATCTGATCGTAAACAGAAGAAAGTTACGTCTGGCCGCTTGGTCACGTCACAGAGAAAGCGTTCCGGTAGCCGTCTTGTTATATTAACCTGTCTTGGAAAATCCCCAGGTTTTCCCGCCAAACTCGAGGAGAGCAGTCACGCTAAACGAGGGCACTGCTGCTTATAAGCAAGAAGCGTCGCGCCTGTCGGGTGTGTGTCTGCGGGGGGGGGGGGGGGGGGGGAATGCAGAGCCGGATTAAGGCATTTCGGGGCCCTGGGCTAAGGACTCTTCAGGGGCCCTAATGATGATGATGGCGACGATGATTATGATAATGATGTCTGGTTAAGGCAATGAACCTGGGAAATACTGCAGTTTTCTTTATTTCTTAATCAATAGAAAGTCGCCTCAAAATACAAAAAAATTACCATTCCCGTCTGGTCTCAACTAGGAAGCACTCCGGCAAGACCACCGCGGAGGCGGCATGCAGCTTTGTTCCCTTCCCCAGCAGCGTCGAAGGCCGCACTTTCAAAGTGTAAGCGCTGCTCAAAAACACGCGCTTGCGCGCACGAGACACGAGCCCGAGTAGGGTGAAGGGGGAGGTGTTTCTAACATTTCCCTTCCTGACAAAAAAAAAAAAAAAAGAGGAGCGAAAATTTTAGATTGTGGGGCCCTTCTCGTGTTTTCTTCGTTTGCTCGAAGCCACTTTCAAAAGAAAGCGGACAAGCACCCTAAGGGGCCGGTCACCCACCCAAAGGGCCGGCTTCGTACAGGGATAGGAGTGTTTGGCCTCGCTGACATCGCCATTATGTTTGTATATCCCTCCTCTCGAATGCTGCGGCAAAACAACATCGCTTTCCAAAATATTTTTAGGTTTTTTTAGGTTTCGTTTTTTTTTTCTACGAGCTGCGTCAATTAACCTTTCGTCATGTCATGGGGGTCCCCAGAGAGTCGGGGGCCCTGGGCTGCAGCCCCCTTAGCCCGTACCTTAATCCGGCCCTGGGCGAATGCAGTGTCTGAATGTATGAATGGCGAAGCGCGTGCGCATCAGCCCGTCATCGCGTCTTGTAAGTATAAGCTCGACCCGCAAAATCGCCTTCTGCGCATTACCATCTTTGTCTGCTGGGCTGCGAAACGCCTTTTAAGCATGCGCTGTAGCCCTCTTGTGCGGAATATCCAAACGCTGCGCATGCGTTCCCAGCTCAGTGACTCAGTATTTTCGCCCGAGTGATGAGCGATGCAAAGGTCTCTAGAAAGCGAGTATGACGATGTCGGCACTCTGCCACTAAAGGCTCTATTATACTCCGATGTTGATGGCAGGTGACGTTGTGTGCAGAGGACGCAGCGCAGCTCAGAACGTGCGCCTTTCATTGGCCGGCGAGCGGGAACTCGATATCTGCGACCAGTCAGCATCTCTGTACGCTGCGCTACGCCGGGCTTGGTACGCTCGACGTCGGAGTATGTACACTCTAAAAAAAAAAGCCCGTGCGTCTGCTTCCCCGCACAACACACGGCGAGCCAATCACCGCAACTTACGGAGGCGGCTCAGCGAATGACGAGGCCGAAACATATGTTTAGACAGAAAAACGCAGTCTGAGTTGTGACATTAAGCAATGCAAAACGTCACACTTGCATTGCTTAATGTCTCAACTCAGACTGCGTTTTTTGGTCTAAACATATGTTTCGGCATCGTCATTCGCTGAGCTGCCTCCGTAAGTTGCGCTGATTGGCTCTCCAAGTGTTGTGCGTGAAAGTAGACGCACATACTTTTTTTAGTGTATTAGTAGATCCGTACGTGACTTTCGAGACAGTTGGGCGCCGAATAACACTGTTTGCCAAAGGTTAGTTCGCACGCTGATGGAAGGCGGTCGCCAAACGCAACGGAAAACAAAATCTCAGGGACTAGTTCTACGGCGCTAACAAAACAACGAGCGGCTAGCTGACGTACAAGAACGTTTTGTTCGCGACCCTCTTTGCCCGTGACACGAGAGTCACCAACTGTCCCCAAAAGTGCATGTTTGTGAGCACGGGGTATACTTCAAAAGATTGCCAAAACAAACAACAACATAATTTGTTGGCAGAAAAACTCGGTGTTCGTAGAAAACAGTGTCACTATAGTGAAAGGCAGCTTTTGTCTAACACTGTACTCGTCGAACGCTTTAGAACGCGGAACGCCTGTGTCCGGCGTTTGGCTCTCGTATTCGACCGCGTTCGACGAGGGCAGTCGAGACAAAGGAAGCTAGCTTTAGGTCTACCCATAAATCATTCCGAACGGAGCTCGTCGTTTTCTGATGCCCCTCGCGCTTTCGTCTTCTGCTCTCCCTCAGTTTCTCGGCGCGTTAGTTTCGCATGAGTAATATTTCCTGAATCAATGCAATAAATAAATACTAAAAAGGAATTAGTCTCAAGAAAGGACACACTGTAACTGTAGATAGCAAGTTTTAAGAGTGTGCATGGTACAATATAGTGAATGAAATGGGTCGGTAGTTGTTCGGAAAGTGAGTGTTACCTGGCTTGTGCAGAGGAGCCTCCTTTGTCATCTTCCAGTGGTCGGGGAACATACAGGATTCTAAACACCGCGAAAAACTCCTGGACAACCGAGGAGTAGATTTCACTCTTTTTCAAGAATTTACGGTTGATAACATTTTTACCTGTAAATGAAGAAAGTTTGTGAATTATTTCACGTATACCAGTCCAGTCAATAATTGTGGCATCTATCGGGAGAAAATCACGAAGAAGTGAACCAGGAAACACGAGCGACGCATTATTTACAAAGGACAAAGAAAATACACGGCTTCATAAAACACAACATTTTTCCCCCGGAATGACTGGTTCTTCATCAGTTAATTCAATCAGCTTTTTTTTCTCCTTTTCTTTATTTTCGTTGACTTTACTTAAAAATTTGCGCGGGTTGGTCTCCAGCAATGGTGTAATTGTTTTTTTGAGAACGTATCTTTAGCAAAGGACAGTGCGCGTTGTAGTCTATCAACAAGTTGATAAGCAGTCAATTTTTTCTGGAATCATTGATGGCTTGGCTTTAAAAAAGTCGTTTTTTTTATTCAATAATTGTTTTAATAACGGGGTGAACCAAGGTGATTGCGCATTTCTAACTTTTTAAGCGGTATATATCGGTTGGTTACTTTAGTTTTATCAACAAGTTGATAAGCAGTCAATTAATTTTTCTGGAATCATTGATAGCTTGGCTCCGAAAAAGTAGTTTTTTCTTATTCAAATGGTTTTAATGACTGAGTGAACCAAGATGATTCCGCATTTCTAACTTTTTTAAGCGGTTTATATCGGTTATAATTAGGGCTGGGCAATTGATCGATTAACCTTCCGATTAATCGATTAAGGCTTTAATCGCGATCAAATTTTTTAACCAGTTAATCGGTTTTTTAATCGGTTCTCAAAAGAAGTCCATTCCCAGCCAGGTGCAATGAGCAAGGTTCAATTCTCGCGCTCGCGAAGCGTCACGTGTCCGAGGATATACATTACAGTTCTGCCGAGGCCAGACGAACAAGCCGGGCCCGCAATTAGTGGCGAGATGTTTTGGTGGCACCCTCCTATGGTTTCCCCTTGTGACGTCATTACCTTGCGAACAACCAGTTCGATGGTGTTTGTGAATAGCATGGTGGAAGCTTGAAATCATTGCGCTCGCAAAAGAACACTGCGTACACCGTCAAAATTAAAGTTCTTTCATTCCTCTTATTTCCGTCGATGATAAATCCCCTTTCCGACGTCATAGTCAGCGTTCGGCCAATCGTGGAAGGCCGACCACAGTGACGCTTTCGGTCGCGCACGTCGCCAATTGATCCACGAAGACCGCAAAACTTCACGTGTTGAGAATCTATTACACATCCTGCCCAGGCTAGCGTGCCTCAATGGCCTTCTGTTTAGGGTGATGCCACCCTTTGTAGTACCCGATGCCGACAGCACGTGCTCACAGAGAAAATACAAAGAAATCGCCGGAAACAAAATGTCGCCGTAGCACAGTCAGCGCCACGAGCGCGTGCAGGGACACGCTCTTTCACGTGCTTCAGAACAAAAAATAAAAAGAAGAATTGGAAACAAAATGGCCAGATGTCATCACCCCAAGCAAAGCGCACATGAAGGCACCCTAGCCCAGGCAAGACAAACAAGCAGAAAAACAAGCTGGGAAGCTTAACAACGCCATGGTTAGTTGTTCCAGTATTCGGCACGTAAAAATGAACGAGTTCTCGAGTATGAAAGGCAATTTCGCTGGAAAGCTTGGGTTTACAGTGAACTCCAGCGGTGAAGTTTTTAACTCGAAGCAAGTCCACTGCATCATCTGCAACAAGCCGTTTTCGTACAGTGGAAGCTTACGTTCACTTCAGTATCACCTACGAGCGAAACACCCATGTAGCTGCAGCAAGTACCATCCGCCAAAACGCAGACAACAATCAACGCCTTCACATCGAGGTTCCTTTTTCTGAAAAAGAAGAAAGCATCGCCCAAGCTCTGACTTCTTGTCTTCCTGTCGGAGAATGTGGACAAACTTCTTTGTCTTCGGAGCTGGAGCAAAAATATGTATCTTTGAAATGTTGAACAATATGTATCCTCAATTCTAAATGTCCTTTGCGCCGTGTAACAGAGAGTAAAATAAGTCTTCAAAGGCAAGACGAGTTGTTGCATTCTTTTTAATATATTATTTATAAAAAATAACGCAACCGATTAATCGATTAATTAATCGATTAAAGGGTGGCGATTAATCGGGTTAAAAATTTTTAATCGACGCCCAGCCCTAGTTATAATCCCTGGAGAAGGGAACAAGAGGGACAAAGGACAAACACAAATCTCCAAACACAGCTAGGTGACTGGTGCGCGACCGAAAAAATCCGCCTGGTCCGGCATCGAACCCGGGACCTCTCCATTACAGGTGGAGCGCTCTACCAACTAAGCTAACCAGGGGTTAGACGTCAGTAGAGCAAACGGGTTTTATCAGCTGCCATCAGTCTAACACCAACAAGGGTGAAGCTTGCACCTTTGCATTTAATTGCATTATAATCATAACCTTAAATTGCAAGCTTCACCCTTGTTGGTGTTAGACTGAGGGCGGCTGATAAACCCGTTTGCTTCACTGACGTCTAACCCTGGTTAGCTTAGTTGGTAGAGCGCTCCACCTGTAATGGAGCGGTCCCGGGATCGATACCCGACCTGGCGGATTTTTTCGGTCGCGCACCAGTCACCTAGCTGTGTTTGGAGATTTGTGTTTGTCCTTTGTCCCTCTTGTTCCCCTTCTCCAGGGATTATTTTCCTCATTATTGTCCAGCTCGCTTGCACCTTTGCATTTAATTGCATTATAATTATATCGGTTCGTTACTTTAGCTGTTTGTGCCTTCATCATTATTAAATTTGCATTTCATGACCACTCCGAAAACGTAAAAGGAAAATGTCGTTTTAAAAGACCTGAAGTTTTACATTATTACAAGGGTTGTGAAGGTGACCGATACTTTTAAAAAATCGCTGAACAACTGTAGCGTGATGAAACTTTCAGCGGACGTTAAGGTAATCCTTCTTGCACTTTCCGCGCCCAGAATGACACATTTGATATATGCACAGCAGTTACATTTATTATGGCGTCGAGCAACTAGTCTGTGGTTGTGAAGCAGCGGTGCATAATCAAACTTCGGGTGAAGGAGAAGGTTAAACTAGATGAAATTTGTAGAAGATAGCAGGTACCACATAGGGAACGAACAATGTCACAAGTGTCCGAATGGACACTTGTGACATTGTTGGCGAAGGATGACAGCCACTGGCCAACAGTTTGTCGAAAAATGAGATTCAGTGTCAAATTAACCGCACGGACACGTTCGTCCGACTGCAGTCACGCAGCCCAGTTCTTTATACACCAAAGAAATCAGGGGCCTTCCCAAACGATGTCTGAAGTGTCTGGACATGCACGGGGAATACTTTAAGAAACTGGCACAACTTTTTTTTTTTTTTTTTGCTTTTCGGATGTTTGGTTTTTCTGTAGGAATAAAAGCTCCGGCTAACCTTGAACGACCCTTGTAGAAGCGTGGCCTGCTCTGCTGTGCTCTTTAACCAACTTAATTGCTTTACTTTTGCGTAGAGTGGTGTTGGACAGGTCAAAATGGGGTGACGGGTGGTTATGAGTTGAGTCCGTTCTCGTTTGGACATTCCCAAAAGAACCATTCCCAAAACGTCCTTCTAGGTTGGGCCCGCCGCATTGGGTGCGTTCTCGTTACATCCTTCGAGTTTCCCCCTCCAAGGAAAAAAAAAATAACATGGATGGAGCACTTCTCTAGGTGACGGTATTATGTCTTGGTCACCTCATATCCCCGAAAAAGCCTCATCAAGTTGCCCCCTCCCCCCCCTTCCTTCCTTCCACTACACGGCTCGCATACACACGCACGCACTCGTGCTTTGGTCCCTGGTTTGGCTAACGGTTCCTGGGATACATCCGTTCTGCTCTTGAACTATACTGGGAAGGTCCGAACCCGCTCGTTCGGTTGTCCGGAAGTAGTCGCAGACGCTGGGCAATAAAACACCGAACTGCTCCTCTGTGTAAAAGCGCGGCTTCGCATGTAGTTACACGTAGTTGCGCTGACGGGCCTTTGCGACAGAAGAATCAGGGCTCTACACTCCGTTTCACTTGAAGTCCGACCGCAGCCAGCGCTCCGATGGAGCCATTTGAGCAGCGCCAAAAATGCCTCGTCACGACGCTCGTCGTTTTTGTGCATTTTCTATCACCGACTAAGCCAATCTTGCACAAAAAGAAAAAAGAAACCGCAGGGTCTCGGCGCATTTAGTTTGCGTGATTGGTTTAACCGGTGAAAGCAAACGCGCGGAGACTGCGAGCGCCATGACAGCATTCTTTGGCGACGCTTAATTGACCCGATCGGATTTCGCATGCCGTCCGACTTGTTGTGAATCGAATCACGGAGTGATTTGCAGAGATGTGAAGGGTTAATTCAATCCCACGCACACCGTTAGTGACAGGGATTGGAAGCCTGCGACGAGTATTGGAAGCCTGCGACGAGACAGTGGCGCCACGGTGCGGCTCTTAGCAAAAGCATTTCGAATAGGTGTCGGTCGGCAATCGACCTTGGGTTCTAAGATATGTTAGCGTATACCTGAGCACAGCGTGATACGAAACGTTTGGGGCCACAGTCGGCGCTAACTTTATTCGCAAGACAAACCTGGAAATTGAGAACGCAGATCCCCTCCGTGCGCTGGCGAATTGAGCATCTCAATCTCAGTGTAGGTGTGTAGGTCTACTCGATCCTGAAGTGAGCGAAGAGCAATTTTATAATAAGAGCAAAAAATACTTCTTACGCAGAATTGATCTATTACTGGCGCTGGTGAATTCCGTCCCGTAGTAATTTCCGGACTTGCCCAGCGCACAAACGCATCGCAGAGGCATATTCGAACGCAGATAAACGAAAAACATGGCGATGCGTTGCAGTCGTTGCCCCTAACAACTGCGGGGAACACGAATGAAGCCGAGCTCCGAGCAGTTCCTACAAATCGAATGACGCGAGAACACATACAGAGCAATGCTAAACATGGACACGTTTTCGAATGTCAAGGAGCCAAACCTTTATTCCGGACACCGTGCTCCGGAGCGAGATCGAGAAACACGGCCACGGCAAGGTGCAGACGCGGTCAAGACGCTGCGGGCGCTTTAGAAGAGGTCGGGAAGACGTTGGCTCCAGTGTCAGGCCCGAGGCTCCCGCACGGGCAACGAAACTCGCGGGGACGCACGCACCGGTGATGGTGACCAACTGGACGAAAAACGCAGAAACGGCTTTGAACAACCAGCATTGGCGCTGCCTTCCCATATCCTCTAAATTCAAAATAAATAAATAAATAATAACCATGGCCGTATTGAAGACCGGCCGGCCAGGTATGTTTTTCGATCAACGGAAAGATCTTCGTTGACCCAGTCACGTTGGCCCGCAACCGGAACTCTGATCTTCGATGACCGCAGTACCTAGTCGCGCGGTCATTTCCTCACCCTGGGCACGATGTCCGCTTCGTCCCTTCTCGTGCGCGGTCCTGCTTCCAATGTGACACTGCCTGAAGATGTAGTACGTGTTTTAACGTGCTGAAGCAAAAGCCTCAACCTCTGCACTCCCTTGCCCCATCTAAGCCAAAACTAACATTCCTTAGACCGGAGATAAACCGGGCACGGTTTCCACGTATAGTCGGCAATCTCGTTTTCGATCTCTTGGTTGTCAGTTTCTTGCGTGCGTGTTCGTTCACGCCTGTTGTTTCCCCTCGGCTGGCTCTCGACTCCTTTCCCAAACGAAGTTACGCGGAGCGAAAGTTCGTGTGCTTCTTGCGCAGGGGTTCCGATGATGTCAGAAAGCTGAGCTATTATTAATTGATGAAAAAAACAAGAAAAAAAAACACCACATTTTTTGAAGACTGGGATGCAACCACAATTTCTACAGTGCACCCCGAGGTGACCCGACACAACTTTAAAAACGTTATATCGGTGTTCTCTGAGCCGATCGTCTGACGCATCTTCCTGTTTGACCGACATAACGACGGCCGCAAGATAATGGAATGGAATAGACCACTCCCTGTACATAAGCCACGAATTGATTTTGGTGTTTTTAGTGCACCCGATCTTATTTTTACCATCTGAATTAACTTTTCTGCAAAGCCGGACAGCTTATTTGGTGCAGAGAACACTACCTCAACAACCACGCAACCGTTTCCACTTTCTTCAGGTTATGTGAGATACCGTGAAGGTGCGGTACAACAGTCACATTTTTGTTGACTTGTCTAGCCTTCAAAATGGAGTTACTATGCCTTTTCTTTAGTATTTCCACAACAATGAATGGCGCCACTTTTTCCCAGGATAGAGGGGGTCTAGGGCAAACCAGTGACGGTGTTGTATTAAACACGTGATATGCATTTTTTGTGTTTTTCCTTCATTTATTTGGTGTGGGATGTATGCTATTTATACTGGATGTTAGCATAAATAAATCTTCATATGGGAGTTAGCCCTGTGTGCTGTCGGTTACCTTTTACTTTGTCCTCGTCTTTGCGCTGTTTTATTTTTAATTATGCCAGCATACCAAGTAGCCGAAACTTCTACGTTAATCCTAGAGGTCGTTCTAGACGTCGACTTTGACGTCGTCCTCTAGAACGTCGTCCTCGACGTCGTCCTAGCAAGCAGATAAACCCGCGCCCCGCAAACGCGGAGCGGCAGTACGCGTATAGTCACATTTTCGTCCAAGCAACGAAGCTACTATCGGCTTGAGTTGAGCTAGTTGGTACATGGTCAGTGATGGTGGTGAAACAGCTTGAACATTAAACGATTATACACCGAGACAGAAGATTGAAACGATTACACAAAGACGAACGGATCTCTCACTTACGAAGTGGCGCGCTGCAGTCGCGCTAACGTCAACGACTGCCGTCGTAAACAATTCATAAAATTAAGTGCTTTCTCAAAATTTGCGTTGCCGTATTCAGAGTGAGCTGCGTCGTGAGTCTCATGACGAATACTATCGCAATTCATAGACAACAAACAGGTTTCTGCAGCGAATTGTTTCTCCATAAGTTCGTCAGTATATACGGTCGTTGAAGTAGTATATCATGCTCCGTCCACCGGCAAGCTGACAGGATGGTGGAAGCTACGTGTTCGTTGGAACAGATAAACCTTGGTTTCACATCACATGATTACAATTTTTGCTCGTACTATCGCGCGGAGAGTGGGGTCAGGCAATGAAATGCAGGCGATTGATTGGTCCGGCGAGAGCGAAGTTTCCACCGCCCAGTCAGCTTAGGCACGAACGAAACATTTTTCGACTATCTATTTCTTTCTATAACTGCAGCAATGGAACGGCACTCAATAAATAATCCACTATATACTTTTATGAAAAACCTTTCAGCATCTAGGCGAGAAAAAAACGTTGGTTGCACGACTGAGTAAAATCGGGATTTGATTCAAACCAAGGATAGTTAATAACGAAAGTAAAAACATTTTGTCCGTGCTGTCGTCAAAAATATTAACGCGATTGTAGGTGAGGAACACGCGAAGCACTTGACTCCTACATGGAGACAAATCATTGGACGACTAGTTGCAGATTTTGTCCTGTTTTTTGACATTCAAAACCCAAATAGAAAAAAAATATATTTTTCTATGTTCAAGTGAATAAGATTTGTTTGATTTAAATCATAATATTAAGATTTCTAACACCGTAGCGAGAAACAAGCGATTTGTTATCACTAGATCTATCTTTAAACATGGCTACTTGATTGATCAAGCCGTCCGATCACTGAAAACCATGAGGGAGAAAGAGTACTTAAAGTACAGCTTAATTAGCAACTTTTTATTGATGACAGCCCATCTATATTACAACAAAAAGAGCTTGATATTTCTGGATAGTTAAAAAGCTTTATTTACTTTTTTTATTTCGCGTTCTGATTTGCTTAGAATAGAATGTTACGCAACTGACAAAAAAGTGTAAAGGAAGAAAGCTGAACGCCCTGATTTGATCAGAAAAGCACTGCTTTTTGCACGTTTTCAGCCTTATACAAATCTTCCTTGCTTAATTTTTTGCTTAATTTAAATACAAAACAATTGCACATAGAAGGCAGCAAATGTTTGACGAAAGATAATTAAAAATATTTTAGTGATTGTTTTGCGTCAGAGATTCGATTTACACAGCGTTGTACGGAACGGCGTTCCAAGGAACGGCGTTCCAAGGAACGGCGTTCCTGGAACGCGTTCCTTTTAGGGAACGAAGGAACGCCGCCGTTCCATTTTGCATCGGTGGAACTGGAACGGGAACTCGTTACTTTTTTACTGGAACGGAAAGAGTAACGGCGTTCCTTTTTTCTTGTCCAGTTGGGTAATTTTTATTTTTCTAAGAGGGAAATTCTAAAAATATAAAAACTTTATTTTACAAAGATATTGTTTTTAACTCGTTAACTTTTGGCTACCTATCTTAGGGTTTATTTTGTGTGGTCTCTCGCTTGGTAACAGTCGGGGGTGCAGGAGAGCTAGTGGACATTGATTCTTCTTTGAGTGCCCGAGACTCCGGCACAAAAAGCAAAACTTTTAGTCGCAGGAAAATACACAGAAAGAGGGACGTTTCAAACTCAGCTTCTTCTTCGCTTCCACGAATCCTCATACACCCAGAAATCTAAGGCCGACTACAGCCTCTTCTGAACTTCCATAAAGAGACCAACAGTTACAACAAAATCACAGGTTACCAGACATCGAATGCACCCTTGTATCCCGAACATTGGTCACTTAAAATATTCACAAAATTACCCTTTATTCCTTCTCCTCTTGTCCCCCACCTTCAAAATGAACCACGAATCCAATCTTCACCAAGAAGTACTTGTAGTTTTCAAGACTGACCTTCCAAAAGCCCTACTTTCTCCTTTACTTGTTCGTCTTGCGGGCAGCAACATCGAGGAGCAACTGCTGTTAAGTTCGAACAAGAACCTTGGTTAGATTTAAACGTGTGAGGTGGTTGTAAAACGCTCGTGCAATGTGTGGTAACAGTACATTTGGCTCGTCTGAATCGTCCACCACAAACAGGAATATGGTTGACAAGCTGAGATTTTTAAACTTGAATATATAACAACAAATAAGACCCTGCTTCCGCTTGTTTTCTTCTCCTGGTGCCCTTCCATCACGACATACAAATTCGTATGTTCCCATTTGATGGTATAGGTAAAAAAAGAAGAAAACTTTGCTCGATCTAACTAGATATGGTGATCACCAAAAACAATGTAACGTATATGTAACGATAAGTTCCATTTTTTTAACTGTAACGGGAACGAGTTCCTTTTTCAGATATGGAACTTGTAACGGGAACGCGTTCCAAAAATCAGTGGGAACGAGGAACGAGCTTTCGTTCCTTTTTTGAGGAACGTGTACAACACTGGATTTACATCATCATATTAAAACTGGACAGATTTAAATCAGGATTTATATCTCTAAATCGTGATTTAAATCACAATTCACATATATATATATATATATATATATATATATATATATATATATATATATATATATATATATATATATATATTTTACTTTTCCACTCTAAAATCTACTGGAGAGTAGCCAAGGGGAATCAAACGTCGTACTCTATAATAACTGTTTTGATACTCTACCAAAGTCTAAACAGTGGCAAAACATCACTAAACTTAAGTTACAAGCGTGATACACCGGTAAGTTACAACCTTAGTGGCTTAACATTGCTTTTTATTCTGAAGAGTTTTGCCTCTTTTTCATCGGGACATTTATGGACAAAAACGTCCTCCATCATCTGCCTCTCTTTTTCGGAGTCCGAGATTTATATCTCTAAACAAATGTCAGCAGAGGTTCTATTACGCTTAATCGGAAAACTGGTTAGCAGAACGAGTTGAGACTGGGTCACACATTTGCGACTGCTTACGACCGGAGAGGCTAAAAACAAGTTTTTAAACCTCTTTGACTTACGACCACGGCTGCCTTGCTGCACAGCCGATCGTAAGCCGTCAAAAGAGGCTTAAAAACCGGTCTTGTCTCAGTCGGTCGGAGTCAAACGCAAGTGTTTGAACTGGCCTTTAGACATTGGATATAAGAGAGAGGAGGAGGCGAGGGAGGTCAGATTTCCAGCACATATAGGAGTTGTGGATCCAAATTTAAAACGTTGTTCCTGCCTAGTCATTTGCTACTCGACTTTTGGTACCACTCAACCGACGCTACGTGCGATCTAGAAAAAAGGCGATGCGGCAGGCATTATTCATAAGGATGTTTAGGTTGCCGGTATCGAGTAAATACGATACTTGTTTGCCGGGCGCGCGCAGACACAATTCCTGAAGTCATTCATTGACGAGTTCAAGAGGAATTGAGGAACTGAGAACCATCCGGCGAGAACCGATATTCACGTTTACTTGGGTCTCATCTTAATGCCGTTTGCTTTTTTCTATCGCTGTATGTATATTTTTTTCTACAAGGGAACTTCTCTTCCTCAGACACCTCTCCATCTCCCCACACCTCATAAACAATCCATTGTTAATCCAATAGAAACACAAACTCGTCATTCTTAAAATGTCATTTTTCGCACACTTTTTTTTTGCGCAATTATTAGGATGTTTAGAAGAAAATACTTCCAACAACCAAAGTTTCATGTGTTAAACGCAACACTATTTCTTGGTCTTGCTATCTCTTCCGTTCACTCAAAAGTTTACAAAGTGGTTGGTTTACCTTTTCTAGAATGTCACGCGGTTCGCTAGTTTCGGATAATTAACGATTTGCTTTGTAATCAGTGAAGAACTCGGTGTATGGAGATTACGAGTAAAAACGACACATAAGAACAAATTAATGGGCTCATGCAGCGCCCAAATTGTGAAGAAATCTTTAATCGCAAAAAATTACTCAGGAATCGTAGCAGAAACAGAGGCAAGATCATCTTGTGTACCGAGGTCAATCACATCGTTTGCATACAAAAGCACACATACACACACACACACAAAAAAAAAGAGAGAGAAGAAACCCATTCAATGACCCGAACACCGGAAAACCTCACTCAGTTATTCCCGTTTCCCGTGATAAGAGAGGAAAAAAAAAAATAGCGCTCGTCAAAGACGCTTTGAAATCCGAGTCGGGCCAGAGCCCTTTGCAGATGTCAAGTTCACACAAGAAATAGTTTTACTCTAGTGGAAGCAATCTCACATCTGAAGCTTTGTTTTTTACATTTGTTTCCTCCTTTTTGTGCAGAGAAGCGGATATGAGAGTAAAATGACATTTGCGTCAAAAACAGCACACGAGCCCTTCACAATCCTAAACATTAACAACGCACTAAGTTTTTTACACCATGCAGGGCGTAAAAGGGTGTTCCGAAGACTTCACATCAATGACTACACCTTTTCAGGACCCTTAATTCAAGTAATACACAATTTTTAATCACGAAATAGGGTGCGGTTGCATGGAACACTCGTCATTTTTGAAGGGTGTAAGAACGGCGTGGAAAAACATGAAACCGCTTTAGTGGAGGTTGTGTTGCGGCTGCGTCCAATAGTAGTTGTCCATGAATGCTTTTGACTTGAAGATACATTCCTTTAACTTCGAGATATCTTACGATTTAGCTAAAATATTGACGACAACAAAGCAACATACTTGTAACCTTAGTAAATGCGGAGGAAGTCACCTGCATGCGAATAAGTATTCTTCAGTTGTCGAGTGTATATATACTCGACAACTATAAGGTGGTGGAGCAGTCAATGGGATCGTGATTTCGGTCCCATGCGTGCTTCATTGCGTCTTTATGGTTTTTGTGCATATGAGTGCGACGAGTCTATAGTTGGTACGTGTTGCTTGTAAACTTGTTGCCAGAGTATTGCAGGTACTACCTAGTACCTCCATCATTTGGAACATTGGAGGAACCTCCAATGTTCCAAATGTTTGTAAATGAAACAACTTAAAAGCATGGCCATCCTTTGAATTCCGCGTTAGAACTTGGTGTGAGTGCGAAGAAGAAACACGGAAAAACACTTGTGCACCTTTAGGTTCCAGATAGAGCCACGAACGAGATAATCAAACTACGAGAGCCGTGCAGTTAAAAATTCCGAAAATACTGAAAAATGCTTCTACAAATGGAGTCCGCTGCGACGGAAGACATTTCTGCCAGCCACACGCCTCGCGTGCGCGGAGCTTTCGTTTAACGCTTGATTTACCATCGAACATAGTATAGATTCGCGAGCGTAATGATCCAAAACGTGATACATTAAGCACGGTTCACGCCATTACCCCCAGGTCGGAAATACCAATTATTTCCGTTTTTTTAATATTATTTTGAATATTTTCTTTTCATTTAAATGAGGTCCCTAAAACTTTGATGTGTTTCGATTGTTGGAATTTCGATCGAAACGTACTCCAGGAAGCAAAATCGTGGCATGTGTTTTACAGAGGGTGAGTGCGTTGTTAGGCGTTCAGGAATTTTGAGCCTGTTGACATTGTCGCTCCGATTGGGCAGGCGGAACCACTGGAGCATGACTTTTCATTCAGAAACAATTCTCGCCCAAACTAAATCCTACAGGGCACTGGATCGACGGTCCGCGAAACTTGCACGAACATATCGAGCTGGAAACACTCGTTCTGAAAGGTATAATTCGCACCAGAAGCGTTGACAACTGTGCCGCTGCCGCTTTCATCGTCGTTGAACTAGAGGCAATAGACCATTTTCTAAATTACCCAAGCATCAATTAAGGAGAAGGCAGGAATTGGTGTTCCGCGCGCCACACGCGCACGCCTTCCCCTTATAAAAGATTCGAAGTAAAGAACCAAAAATAAAGCGTTGACGAACGCGCGTGCAAAATACCATTTGTTTTAGGTATTTGCTTCAGAAAAGTCGCTACTGCTGAGGCCAGCACGTGCGGCGCGTGGAACACCAATCCCTGCATTCTCCTTGATGCTTGGGTAATATAGCAATAGGTCTATACACACTAGCAGACACGCGCGGGTTATTCAACAAGCAGCAACTAGTTACACGTCACTCACTACCGACTCCCTAAATGGTATGAACTCGTTACTTTGCCTTGTTTGGTGACACGTTATCTTTGTCGTTGCTTTTCAGGGTCGAGTAAACTGGAGGATGACGTACCGTATTTACTCGAGTAATAGCCGCACTGTTTATGAAGAAAGTCTGAGGGTTCGCTTTTCCGCGGAGCATGCAGATTGCCAATCACAGCGTTCGACAGCATGATTCCAGCTGTTTACAGGACAGAGATAACGCCTTCGTGCCAAGATACCATCTTTGAAGATTGAATTTGTATGGAGAATCGTATTCTCGATCTGGTTATTCGCTATGTTATTTATGCGCAACACAATGATTGGCTGTATATGTGTTCTGTGGGAAAGTAGACGCAAGGGCCTTGTTCATAAATAGTGCGGCTATTACTCGAGTAAATACGGTAACTCTAGAGAAAAGACAGACAGATGTGGTAGTACAGAGGGTGAAACAAAAGGCTGAGGGGGCAATGGAACACGCCTCGTTGATTTTACTTGTTTTCGGACTGGTGAGGGCCAGTTATTAAAACGATGGGATAGAGTTGGGACGCTCCTTTTCAAGAAACACTCCAGTCACTGGGTTTGAGCCTTTGAGGCTAAACTCTCACCGGCGTCCCTGCTAACCCTAACCGAGTGGACTGTGATTTCGGTAGGCGCAGCCTGCGTAGGCGCAGTTTCAAACACTGCTGGCGGCTAAATTCATTGTGCATGTATTTTCCCGAGGTCACTGAGAAAGCATTGTACCACTTTTGGAAAAAAAAAGCAATAAAAAAACCATAAACGATTTTTTGTTGGGTACGCGCGCGACAGAACGAATGCGACTGGAATGTATAGTTCTAGTTTTTTTAGTGTTTTTTAACGATAAGTTTTGACGGCGCCGCGTGATTCGCCGTATGTCAAACGACAAAGCGCTCAGCTGTCAAAAATAAATTACAACAGAAGAGAGCCGAAAGGCATGCATTTTTCACGCTCACAAATAACGTGTTTACCAATGGACAGGGCACGGACATACAATTTAGAAAGTGTTAACATTCGAACAATATATTGTACGTACCACACGATGCAGCGTTATCTGAAAATAATTTATTTGAGAAAGATCTCAAATAACACAGTCACGGTTGACAACAGTCACATCTTGACGATCGGACGGAATCCAAGATGACTTCGTTTTGGGGCACGTTTTGGGGAGAGCTTCCTTTTTTACAACAGCACCAAGGCAAAGAAAAGTCAGCGACTGACCCGTTTCCCACCCCAACCCAGAAAACTATTTTTGGAGATGACTGAGGATTTTACGCGGATTATCTCTGGGAGGGGGGAGAACAATGTTCGCAAAATCGCGTCGAGGGTCGTTCGACATTCTTCACCTCCTTCGTTTCCCGTGAATGTCGAGCAGAAAAGCTTGAATGGCAGGCACTTACCAGCCTTATTTATTTCTCACAATGGAAGATAACACAGAAAAGGGTACGCAGCACGCATAAAAAAAAAGAAAATACTTTCAAGAGGGGCGAGAAAACGTCGAATGCAAAACCGCAAAAACATAGGTAGAGAACCGCGCTGAGCGGGTCTTCACAGTCCAAGAGAGTGGCAGAAAATTTCTAGCTGATAGAGGGCGCGAGAGTCGCACCAGCCGCATCAGCATCAGCAACATGGCGGCGGCCTAGGAGCGTTTTTTGGAAAGGTGTTGTGCACACCGCTTGCCATGCGTTATGTGGCACTTCTGAATCGGGACGCAACCACAGCACAAGCTAAACTGAAAGTTGAAGTTCTACGCGTTTCTCGAATAAAGAAGCTAATTATCATCTTCACTAACTTAAAGGTGGAGCTCCGGCGTCAATTTGAACGTTTTCAACAAGAATACGTTTTCAACAAAACGTGTTTTTTTTTGTGGAAAGTTCACAAGAAATTGGGCTTAAAGGAGTCATTAAATCTCCAAAACAAAATTTTAAATAATTTGTAATTGTAGAAATACGATGTAGCCGAAACCGAAACTAACCTGCAACTTTACTCGTTGTGCCGTCGGGTGCTGTATAAACATAATCATGGGCAGCTTGAGCCTGTTTCGCCCAGCGTCTGAAGCAGTCAGAAAGCTGTCGCTATCGTCCGTGGGAAATAATGGAGTACGATTCATCAAGCTTGTCTTAGTCAAGCAGTGACCAGCAAATGTTTTAGGATTTTCAGCACGAGATTTCAGTGGATTCGCCGTTCGCATTCGAAGCAGGTGGCATCGCTTCTGAGGGGAGCTCTCGAGGGGCCTGCATTGGCGGTCCGCCGACATATGGAACCAGATGCCGCTTCGAAACAGAATGGCACGAAAGGTTTCATTTGCTAGCAATGTGCGAACTGTTTTCTAGCACGACGCGAACACTAGAAGCCAACGTTCGCGTCGGACTGCTCGGACCCACTTTCGTCGCAGAGACTTCTCGATCGAAAATCAATAAGATGTCATTGCTGCATTTCTTCGTAATGTTATTGCACCCCACGGTGAATCACCAATTCCGCCCACCTTATATCGCATGCCGCAAACAGCCTAAACCAGACGCAATTCGCAAACCACAGACGCTATCCCTACAACGCGCAACGCCGTGGAGTAGGGAGCGTCGTCTGGCCTTGGATAAAACATCTGACGTCACGAGTGCCCCTGCTTGGTGTTGCCAGTAGAGCGACAGCAAGTGATTCGGAGGTGTACGCGTAAACTTCAAAATTAATTTTCTGGAAAGAAAACGAATATTTTGATTAAATATTTCGTAGACATTCTCACGGGTGGATATTTAGTGCACAGTGTAAAATTTATAAAAATCCATGACCATCAATTTTTTGGCCTTTAAAAAGTAACTATGCACTCCTCGTTCGCGAAAAGTAACGAATTAATTACTTTATTACCGAAAACTACAATGAGTTGCAAATATCGTTTTTTTTTTTAACTGGCTACCTTTTTACATGTCATATCTCCCTTCTTTTCTCTTCTGGCTCTCCACCTTTATTGCCTCTTTTTTAACCGGGCTCTCGATGGTCATCTTTTATAAGCCAACAAGGTGCAACTTGAAGAACACGCGTGAGCCTATATGTCCCACCGACATGGTTCTTA